>VYXF01008413.1:130005-188124 GCA_013397295.1 Polioptila caerulea
ATTAAAAAAAAAAAAAAAAAAAGAAAAAAAAAGAGAAAGCAGCTTCATTTCTCTAAGTCACTGAGATGGGAATTGCAAAAGCGTAAGTACTGTAGATACAAGTACAAAAACAGACTATCCAGAGGGGTTAGAGAAGAAAGACCTAAATATAAAGTGCTTGAATATGTGACCTGTTTTCCAAAAGGTTCAACTGCCACTGAGGTTAGTAAAAGCTATTAAGTTCCTTAACATTCTTAGGAAATCAGCCTGTTGTTTTTTGCTAATTATGACTCCTAAAGCATTTTGTCTATTACATTTGTACCCTGTAGTATAGTCAGAACACAAAATATATAAAGATTTTCCCTAGTTTCACATGTCAATATTGGTAGCAACAGGAGAAGAATATACAGCAAGGTCAAACATTTAGCAGTGCTCACTAGATTTTCAAGTGTTTAACAAAGTGATAAAATCCTCTAAATATGTAAATACTGTAGAAACCACAGCTTGGTTGTATTCTGTTGAAACAGCTGCCTGCATCTGTAGTGTGCTTTGTTCTTGATTTTTGAAACTGTTAAGCTTTTCCCCTTTTCTGTCTTTGCTTTTCCCTGATGCCTTTGCTAGAGGACAACATGTTGGTAAATTTTGTTGAAAAAGACAGAAGAATCTTCACTTAATCACTCAAGAAAAGAAGAAGGGAATATTGTTCATGGATAAATGAGTAGGCTCCCTTACATCACCCCCTGCTTTCATTTTCCTAGGTTTAAAAGCTATGGGTATGCATACATGGGAAATTTCAGAATACTCGCTAACAGTATGTACTAAAAATGTAAACTCAAAATGAAAAAAAATAGTAATTAGTACTTAACTGGGAAAAATGTTAGAGAATGTTGGGAAAGCCAAGTTTAAAGTCAGTGATGTAAAGAAAAGCATGGTAACCATGCATGTATGGCAAGAAATCCAAACAAATCTAAACTCTTTGCATTGGAAAGTCATTGATATTAAAGTTAAATCCCAGAGATCTTTCATTATTGTAAGAATGTAATAAGGGAAGGAAGGCCTCTGTAGGTTTATGTTATGTTATTATGTTAAATAAATAAAAATGTACTGAGAAGGAACAAACAAGACAATTGTCTGGAAAAAGAAAAGATTCATACAACTGACCAAAGAGCTCCTTAAATTCTGAAGTGACTACACTAGAAATACCGTGCCCCAATAGAATGCACTTATTTTATCTGTTTTTTGGGTCAAAGCTAATCTACACATGGCTGCTTACGCTATGCCATCACTAAAAACAGCAGTCCCACAGACAGTTTCTGGGCACTGGTACGTGATTTGTTCAACGCTTAGAATATACTTTTCACCTATGCTAAAGAGTGCTGCTGTCTCAAATGATCATAACAAGTCCCTTGACAGTTAGGAATTTCCAAGACTAGTTCTAATCAGCTGTTTGCATGCATATACTCTGATTTTGAAACTAAGAAAGCATCCTTTCATCGAATGTCGACATAATTTAAAAATAGAGTTAGTGTTGGAAGGTATAATTTCAGGCCTACCTGCAATCTTGTAGATGCATTCAATCACGTTACTAGGCATTGTTGTGATAGAAATTAAGAAAATAAAAGTGTTTCTTAACTCAAGATCTGCTTCCCATACTGAATATGATAGAAAGAAAAATCAAATGTATAAGGTCCGTGACACATTTTCCCATACCGGAAAAAAAGTTAAATTCCATATACATCCTCATAGGTAGAGATTTCCATAGTGAAGTAAGTGTGTAGCCTTAGAAGCTGCAAATGGAGGTCACCAGGCAGGAAGACACTGAGAACCATCCATGTGTACCTGACATTCCATTTCAGCTGGAGAAAACCAATTTTCTGAGACATCCTCAGAGGATATTATGTACATGTGTAACTGCCACTGGCTAACCAGCCTCAGAGACCTAACAGCAAGACTGTCCTACAATTCAGTTGTTCCAAATGTTACTGGATAAGTGTTTAAAGTAATTGTTAGATAAATGTTGACATTTTCAGTGAACACTCTCATTGTTTCTCTCTGAAGGTAGTTCCTTTACTAGTTGCTAGTTTTACACTACTAAGCAGATGTAAATATTACTTTCACAAGTAACATTTGCAGATTTAGTGTTTTTATAACTTTGAGTTTGAGTTTTCTAAATAACTTTAAAATGTTTTGCGTAATTGGAAGCCTAAAAAAATGCACTTGACAGCAACAGAAATAAGTAAAGAAATTATATAATTTTAAATTTATTGTAGTATGTAAATCAGAATCAAAGCATGTGTTTGTGGTGAGTTTAAAAATATAGATGGTTACTCTTGCTATGAACTCTATGAATTGTCTCACTTTGAAACCATTGGCAATCTATTACCTTTGATAAGAATTTATTAAAGTTTACCTACATTGCTATTCTGTATCAGGAGGAGCTGATTTGCACTAATCCCAGTAAGAAAAGCACTCAGACTCTGTAAAGCACCATTTAAAATGCTATATATCAGAGCTAACACTATAGAGAAAGAGAGGATAATGTAGATAATCTTGTGACCCTTAAGATGCTGCAAACCCTGAGTTGTGCTGTATCAAATGTGTTTATGATCAGGGCGCAGCATGCCAAGCAGATCCTGCCCATGTGAGGCTTTGCCCATTTTGGTAATTTGAATTCTTATACAATCTTCTTGGAAGAAAACCACTATCTATGTTATTTATTCTATCCAACTAGAAGGATATTCATATGTAGGAGAAGATCAGGTTCAAGACCGTCTTGGGAACCTGAAGGGGTACAAGTGAATGAGACCTAATGAGATTCATGGATGAACACTGAGGGATCTGGTGGATAATGTGGCTAACGCACTATCCATCCTATTTGAGAAATCATGGTAGTCCAGTGAAGTTGTCACTGACTGGTGAAGGGGAAATATAACCCCCATTTTTACAAAGCAAAAGAGAAAGACAAAGGGTGCCAGTCAGTTTCACCTTCATGCCTGACTAGATCATGTAGCAGATTATCCTGAAAACTGTGCTAACAAAAAGCAGACATCACTAAGAGCAAACTTTGCCTCACAAATGACAAATTTAGCATCCTTCTACAATGGTATTACAACAATGGTGGACAAGGGAAAAGCAGTTGAGGTCATCTACTTAAATTTATACAAAATATTTGACACTCTCTGGCAAGATATCTTTGTCTCTAAGCTGAAGACATGGATTTGACAGATGGATCAATCAGTAAGTGTTTAAAGAACTGGTTGGGTGGTTGCACTCAGAGTTGTGGTCAACAGCTGGTGATGAGTGGTGGTCGTCAGAGGTTGTTATTGGGACTGGTGATGTTTAATATATTTGTCAGCAACATGGAGAGTGGCATTGAGTGCACCCTCAGCAAGTTTGCCAACAATACAAAACTGTGTGGCACGATCAGCACACTGGAGAGAAAGGATGCCATCCAGAAAGACCTTGTCATCCAGTGGGCCTTTGTGAGCCCCCTGAAATTCAATAAGCACAAATTCAAGACTGCAGACAGGCAGGAATGGCTTCAAACTGAAAACTGGTTGATTTAGATATTAGGAAGAATTCTTTAAGGAGGTGAAGAACTGGAATAGATTGCCCACAGATGTCCATTGCGGATGTCCCATCCCTGTAATTGTTTAAGGCCAAAGAGGATGGGACTTGGAGCAATTTAATCCAGTGGATGGTGTTCCTGCCAGGCCAGGGTGTTTGGAAATCTGTGATAGTTAAAGTCTCTTCTATCCCAATGATTCTATAAGATTCTATATGTGAACTTCTGGATAAATGTTAAGGCATGCAGAAAGCATAATTGCCTCTATTTGGTAGCTACCAAGTGGAAGCACTTTCCCTAACTCTGTGTTACTGTCCACTGCCTGAATTTATCGTGGGGCAAACTGATTTTTGCAACAAAACACACACCTGAAAGCCAGACTGCATATGAACCCTGACACGGACAGGTCTGACCCTACTCTGGTCACTGAGTCCTCAAAGTTCTTCCAGTCTTATAATCAAGAACAGTAATACTGTATCCAAAATTTCCAGTAAAAATGTATTGCAACAATTTCCATAATAAAATATGTATATATTTTTAGGATGAAATAGAAGATGGATTTTTTTCTTTTATTGATTGACCTTCCATTTTATGTAGAGTAAGGCAAATTTTTTCCAGTCACACTTCAGGAATAGAAATATTCTTCTAAAAATAAGCACAATCTAAAAAATGCCTCTGTATCAGAAGTGGATTTATAGAGTGGAAAACTACAGAGATTAATATCTGTGGCTTTTCTTGACTTAAAAAAAAAAAAAAATAGTTAGTCTAACTAAAACTGCTGTTCAAGAGATCAGAGATTTCTGTGTTAGTCTGCTTTCCAAAGATGAATGAAGCTCTTCTGGGCACTCACTTGAAATACACTGGGCATTTCAGATTACAATGTCAAGTCATATTTCCACCAGCACTTTGCACAGGTCATTACTTCTTTTCTGTCTTCTTTCATTTCAGCTTCTTCCTTTCAAACTGAGTTTTTTTAAGCACTAAATCTAATTATGAGTCTCACTGTGACAAATGTGTGTCTGGTTCAGATTAGAAGAATGTTACTGATAAAATGAGGTTAAAATCAGAATAATAATCTCTGAGCCTGTAAATATTTCATATTGTATGAGATGCATTCTTCATTCCAGCTTGATTTTTGTCTTGATGTTAAATCGTGTCAAACCCCTCTGTAATTTTGAATAAAGAACTTGTGTCATTAACTCTTTCTGAAGAAAAATAGCAGTATATTTTAATGTTTAAAGATTTAAATTACCCACTAAGAAAAGCAACCCATGAGCTATAAGAACTTTACCTTGCTAACTCCATGATGACATAGTTACAGAGTGGATGAATCTCAAGGCAATCTTATCAGACCTCAAATTTAATATATTACTGAATTGCTCAATATTCCTCATTGAGTTGTCTAACCACTTCTGGGCAAATTTAACTGATATATGATTTTTTAATTCAGATTTAGTATTCCTTTGTCTGCAATTAAAGGTTATTTCACTTTGTTTTATTTTATACTATTATTTAAATAATTATTACATTGTTATGTGAATTAGCTCAAAAATATTTAGAAAAGTTTTATGATAATATCATTCTCCTTAATCCAAGGTAGATAAAAGAAAGAAGCTCTATGCATATGTGGATTTAAGAAAAATTATATACTAATACCCTGAAGTCAGATCTCATTTGGACATCCAGGAACTTTTTCATATTTCACCTGAGTCAAAAGCAAGTCCTGTCTGAGGGACAAAGGCAAATTCACTTGGGTGTGCTGTTGTGACTATTTATATATAAACTTCAGGTCCATGAAAATGGCTTCTGTCCTGCTGATGAATTTAGCATCTTGTCTGTGAAAATAATGAGAACAAGTAAGTAGCTCTTTGAGTGTTAGATTATATTCAAACATGAGCAATCATATCCAGGAAGAGAAAATATGATAATACTGTCCAAGACAGAAACTTTAATGACAAAAATAAATATTTGATAAAAATTTCAAATTTCGCCTCCCTAAAGTTAGAAATAATATATCACTGGATTATACAGATATTTCTGAAAGCTTTAGATTCTTTGAATGAAATTATATAAATGATAAGAAGGATTTCACTACAAGGTAGCACATAATTGGATAATTTATTGAGTAAACAATAATTAGCTCAAAAATATTTAGAAATGTTTTATGATATTGATATCATTCTCCTTAATCCAAGGTAGATAAAAGAAAGAAGCTCTATGCATATGTGGATTTAAGAACAATTACATACCAATACACTGAAGTCAGATCTCATCTGGACATCCAGGAACTTTTTGTATTTCAACTGAGTCAAAAGCAAGTCCTGTCTGAGGGAAAGAAGTCTTCTTTGCAGCAAAGTAGGCAGGAGATTGCCTGGTTAGGGAACCCTCCTGAAGAAAAGGCCTGTGAGACAGTAGCTGAATGTAAGCTCCCAGTGCACTCTGAAAGCAGCAAAGGTCAAGAGCTTGTATGAACTGAAACTCAGCCAGCAGATCAAGGCAAGTGACCATCCACCTTTCTACTCAGCACTTGCCAAATCCATTCTGAATGCTGTACCTTGTTTTGGGCTGCCCAATATGAGATGGGCATCTGCAAACTGGAGTGGGTTCAGCAGAATCCCCCAAGATGACCAGAGCTAAAGCACTTGCTCTGCCAGCAGATGGTATGAGTCCACTCAGCCTGCAGAAATAATACCAGCAGCATCCACTGCTCAGGAGGACGTTCTCGAGAAAAGAGTCAGGCCTTCCATGGCAGATCTGAGAGAGAAGAAGAATGATGTCAGGCATAAAGAAGAGAGATGAATATAAAAAGAACCCTTTAGCTATGGGGACAGTCAAGCACCAAGTACCAGAGAAGTTTTGCGTTATCCATCCTGGGGAGTTTTCAAGACCAAACTAGATACAGCCCTGAGTAACCTGGTCTGATTTCATGACTGATTCTGCTTTGGAGCAGAAAGTTGCACTAAAAATGTCCCTTCTAAACTTGAATTGCATTACTCCAAGATTTCAAGCCCAAGAAATAACCTATTTATGTTGACTAGAAATGGTGATATAAAGAAAACTATTATTTTGTTTAATTTCCTCTTCAATAATTAAAGAAATGTGTCAGTTATTCTTGCCCAAAACAATTTTTATAGCTATGTGCAATGTGAAGAGGTTAGTGAATCTGCTTACATTGAATAGATGTTGAAAAATCAGACATTTGTTCAAAAATTTGAATATCTTCCCCTTGTTTGTCTTGGCAGTAAGATAGCTCCCCGCTGTTTCTTTGGCAACACTTGACAGTAGAGCAGGGTACAACTTAGACTTTCTGCTTCATCTAAAAAATCCCCAAACATTAAATTTCAAATATAACTTTATAAAGGTCCAGGTTCTGCTTTCATAAGTGACATGAATATTTTAATTAAAAATAGTTTTTAATTAGTATAGTGTTGTCAAAAAGTAAACAGTATGTACTACAGCAAATATTAATAGAAATGAAATTCAAATATCATAGAAGAATGAAATACAAAGCTTTCCTGCAGGAGTATTCCATTTGATGCTTTTATTCAACATTGAAAGACATGACAGAAGTTCTCCTTCTAGGGGAAAAGGAAGTAACTTAAATTGTGAATGTTAACATGTGGCAAGCAATTATGTATGTGTGTGGGTGAGTGAATGTCCAGAACTGAAACTCTGAATTTTAAAGCAGAAACCTCATACTTGCTAGCTAGAAGGGCTATCTGTACACTTGGATTAAACAATAACGTTATGTCCTGAACCACTGGTTAGGGAGGTGATCACATATAATGCTTCTGTACATTGACTGTTTAGAATAGGAAAACCTGGTGTTTGAGGCCAAAATATGAAGTTAACTCAGAGGAAAGATCCCAGAAATCCGAAACCTGGATGGTTTGGACATGGTAATGGTATGGACATGAAAGTCAGGGTGTTCTCAGGGACTTTGGCCAGTGTGACACATTGTACACAGCTGTACAGAGCAGTCTTTCTGCAGGGAAGGGAAGCTAAGACCCAATAAACACCGTGCTGTGGTCTGCTGAATGACTGTGCAATACAAATAAGTGAGGTCAAAGCTCTAATCTTGTCGGTTCTCAAATACACCCCATGACCTGAATCTACAATGGGCTGTCAACTATTCTATCTTGCTTGCGATGTCTTCATCATGTTTTTGGAAGTAACTATGAGATAAATATTTATCAAATTAAAATCAGGGAAATATTGTTAGAGACTGCTCATGATTTTGAGGATTTATAAAGTGTATGAATTCATTGTGTTAAAATTCAATAGTTTAAAAACAAAGGATTTTGATTTCTGTTTACTAGAAGAGATAGAATTGCAAGCACTTCAGAAATTCAGGGGGGAAAAAAATCCCTTTTTTATTCAGTTTTTTCAGTAAATTCAATAACATTTTATATGTAGAAAGCTTCGCTATTTAATCTGTTTAGTCAACGTCTCCATTTTGACGAATTTTTCTGTTGATTTTTATATAGTAAAATGGCTGTATATATCTACGTGAAAAGCATAAAAAAATGTGATTGAAAGGAAGAGTTCAAGACAGTTTTAATACAAGAAACACTTAATTTAACTTCAAAATAGAATTTGAAGTCCATATTAGAATGTTCATATTAGAATGGATCATTATTTTCTCTAAAGGAATGCCTAATATTACTTTCTTTATGTTGACACAGAGCTCCTAATAGAAGAAAACTATTCTTGTGAAATGATGTTCTAACACTTTTTTCTAATATTTATTTTATCTTAAGACAACCAGATTTTGAAAATTTGACAGAGGTTGAAGATGTACTTTATAGAGGTGTCTTCAAGATTAATTCATGTTCCAAATAGTGGTAGTAGGCTACAAGTACAATTCTTGTCTTTTCATTTATGTTATCATTAGTACTAAATAATATAGAATTATCTTAACTGATGTAGAACTTGACCCAAAGCTGAAACCTGATGCACAAATATTGCTATCATATTCTGTTTTAATATTGATTTAAGTAGAGTGCCTTAATGCACAAGCTTAACTCTATACGATATTTTTGTTTTCTTTATTTTTTATTTAAAGGGGTAAATGATAAGGTGATAAGCAATAACGTGCTGGCAGATATGGCTAGACATTCAAAAGTCCAACATAAAATATTGTGGGGAACAAATTCTTAATATCTAAGGGAAGAATATTTTTTCTGAGCTATTCAAAAGGCATGCATACTTTAGTAGAAACACAAAGCTGAATCAAGACCTATATTCATTTGAAGAGGTGATAGCAGGGGTATTTCACATTTTATTTGTTAATTTTAGAAGTCTGCCTTAAAACCATTTCCTTTAGAGGACTTTTTTGAGAAAATACCATGGTCATTACTGAATTTTCACCAAAATGAGCATTCTGTTCACACATCAACCTAGATACTCAAGAATGTGTATAAAGAAAAACTTTCTGTAGTCATCAAAGAACTGGAAAGATTTAAAGATCAAAAATCCAACTCTATAGAGCATCCCAAGGCTATGTTACAGTTAGAAATAGATAGGTAGAGGTAGTTATTTTGCTTTTTGAAATGCAACTCTGTTTATCACATCCAAGGATACAAATATTGGTACAGAACTTCATAAACATCTTGATCATTACAATTCATCTTAAAACAAACCTTTGGGATTCAAGGTAGAACATTTACTTTGTGACTTCTCCATGTTAGGCTGAAGTGTTTAAATATTTGATGTACAGGAAGGAAAATAATAAACCTGAATAAAAATCAAGTAAAGTTGGTAATGTGTCACATACCACTAAGCAGTAGTAAATATTCCCCTTGGAATGTAAAAGAGCAATGCAGGGAAAAGGACAAAGGCTGCTCCTTTTCCACAGACCTTGTGCCCCTGGTCTTTGGGGAAGATTCAACTTTCTTTAAGATTTTGAGATTTTCTACTGCTTCAGTGGAAGAAGTAGTCAGATCTCACTGATATCTTTGCTTTCCTCATCTGTATTTGAAATCCTTTCCACTAAAATAACCATTTAACTTGAGCCTTCTGTCTGAACAATCACTAAAGCAAACAGTAAATTTTGGTAGCAGAATCACCTGCTCCTCTGGAATTGAATTTTATGCAGAACATGTCTTTGGCATTACAACATACAATCGATTTGTTTCTTTCTGTGATTTAGGAGTACCCTATTCCATGAACACATAAACTGGACTATGATCTCCGTAGAATATAAACATAATTATACTTATTTTTTAAAAGTCCTAACTTAGGAATAAAATAGGCATCAATATATTAAGCCCTGCTGAATGGGCCACATCTGTAGGATAGCACTGTAAAAAAGATATAGCAGTCCAATTCTCTGAAACTTTTAGACTAGAAGGCATCTGCTCTCTGGTGTTTTTTTGTTGCTTTCTTTTTTTCATTTTTTCCTTTGTTTTCTTAAATATTTTCTGAACTTTTTTTTGCAATGTGCATGAAAGTGTAAACTGAATGGCACTCCATGTTTACGTGGAGTAATGACTTTGCTCTTTAGAAAATAAAGAATACAATATGCAAATTTATTCCTATGGAACAGGTCTCTGGATTGTACTGCTAGGCTTTTAAACCAACAGCTATGTGCTATGTTGCTCAGCTCC
Organism: Polioptila caerulea; assembly: GCA_013397295.1. Taxonomy (NCBI): domain Eukaryota; kingdom Metazoa; phylum Chordata; class Aves; order Passeriformes; family Certhiidae; genus Polioptila; species Polioptila caerulea. Next base: position 140,158 of record VYXF01008413.1, read on the forward strand.
CAGACTTCCTTTACAATAGTGGTGAAAAATATCCAATCATTGTCTTCCTTATCCGATAAAAGTTCAAGCTCTCATTTTCCCTAATGGAAGAAGAATAGGAAGACAATATTTTCCCTTTCTATAAAATCTGTTCACCATATAAAAATTAGAAAAAAATCAGTATTTTATTAGACCTAAGATAATGTGATTTAGTAGCTGAAGTGATTCAAGCATGCACTTGGAAGAAGAGATATTAGGTTTTGATGATTGTATTCAGGATTTTGATATTAAATAGTCATTGAATGAGATAAATATGCAGTTTTTGATGTCCAAGAAGAGAATCTACGGTTCTCATTAAAAAGGAAAAACTATTAAGCTCTAATCATATTCAATTTTTCTTGCTCTGTGGGTTGGAAAATCTAGAGTTATCTTCAGTAAGCATATTATCTGATGGATAGGGAATGACTTGCTTTATTGGAGGTGAGAGGGAGGGGAAAGGAAGATATGCAACTCCGTTACCTCAGACAAAAAAGACAGACGATTGTGGATAAAAATGGTTCCAAATAGTTTTCTCCTGTAGTCATATTTCAAAAGTCACCAATAGTATCATTACATTGTTCAAGCAATTTTTTTTCTCTTGGAATGTAAGAATATGAGAATTCAATGAGATTGATATCTCAGCAAGTCCAGTAATTTTTTTCTTTTTCATCCTTCAATATGAGAAATGAATTGAAGATTGCAGATAAACTAAGAATAACTATCTCTTGAACTTTAAGACAGTATTATAACAAAGCTGAAATCCCCTGTAGTTTCTGTACAGGGATGTTTCTGAAGCTGGTCAGGATTAGCATGGATTTCAGAACTGTAGTTTTTTTGTGTAGACAAAAATGTCCATTTTCTACCTAGGTTATTGTTTAGGCATATAAATAGTTCATCTGGATCTGATACTAAGTGGTTTGCCCAAGGCTAACAGCAAGTTAGTGGCAGAGTTTGGATTACAGTTTAGAAATTGCTGATCACCTGCCTCATGATCAATCCATCAAATGAAGCTGAATAGAAAAACGCATCTCCAGCTGTTACAGAACACATGCTGTTGTAAGAATTAAAAGGAACCAGCTGTCTATAGCCCCTGAGAAATTTGAATAGACCCACATTTTTCCACACAATCATGCTGTAATTACATGTCACCCCAGGTGTTCTCAATATGATTACTCCCTACAAAACTATAAGCGAGACACAAGACAGCCCATACAGCTGCAGGAAAAATAATGAAGCAGCGGGGTTTCTCTTTTTCTGCGTGTGCTGCTTTGGTGCTGTTTATATAGCCAATCTGTTCCCTGGGACTGCTGAGAGAGCCCTTATGGTCCCAGGCATCCAGGGACCATAGATGCTGACCTATATAACTGGAACATGAAATCAAGCTGCTTTTTTTGACAAAGATATCTATCATATATTTACTTTGAAAGCTACTCAGAAAGGTACAAACCTTTTAAGGGAAGAACATGCCAAGATGAGAGAACAGAAAGACACAAGAAATAAGATTTTTATAATTTCTAGTAATTTAAAAGACATCATCCTTTATATCTACAAAAAGAAATCTATATTTTAATGTTATTGCCTGTTGTATGTCTCTACATTCAAATCTGTTCTGAGGAGTTTTGAACTGTTATATTCTTTGTCCCAAAATGTATCCCAAGGTCTAAAAGGCTAGATATTTTGCAATTTCCCTTTATTTTGTAAGTTGGGTTGTGTGATTTGTTGTGGGTTTTTTGTTTGTTCATTTGTTTGGTTTCCTTATGAGAATTCTAATCAGTAATCAAGTAATTCAGTTGAAAATTTGGGAACTAGGGAAAAAATTAATTAACTTGCATATTTCTAAGGGAAGACTTGTTTTTCAAATACTTCTGAATTCCACCAGGCAAGAAATAGACAAGTCAGAAACAGTGAGATAGAGGTAGGTTTTTACATACACTTTGACTTAGCACATACTTTCTGTTGGTAAATATTTAAGTAGAGATACTGAAGGACTTCTGATGCTTAGTTGGGAATTATGGTATCTCTATTCTGCTTATGAAGTTAAATCGTGATGAGGGAAAACTCAATTGGCAGTGTGCTAAAATTGATCACAAGCTGTAAGTCAAGAAAGGTTATCATAGAGGGAACTGTGCAATGCACAGTTCTTTTTGCTAGAGAAAAAAATATGATTCGTTCTCTTTCTAAAACTTTATTAAGGACATGGATACAGACATTGTCATAAAATGCAGCATGGGCAGCTTATATGAGATTAAGTCAAAGTCAGCATTTAATGTTTTTCTTCAAGTTTTTTAAATAGTCAGCCAGTTTACAGAAAGAACCTTTGGAGTAAACAGAAGAGATTACTTTACAGCTTTCAAGATAAATATGAGCAGTTCCATGAAGTCTGTGGGGGATTGACCCTATCTGGGACTCAGGTGACCACCAGGCTACTCTAGCTTGGACAGGGGAGAGAATATATAGCAAAAGGCTCATGGGTTGAGACAAAGAAAGGGAGAGATAATTCACTAGTTACCATCACGAGCAAAACCGCTTGTGGGAAAAAAACTTTCATTTATTACCAATCAAATCAGAGCTAGATAATGAGAAATAAAACAAATCTTAAAAACACCTTCCCCCACCCCATCGTCTTCCTGTGCTCAACTTAAATCTCTTTTTTCTGTATGTTGTCCCCTCCAGCCGCTCATAGGAACAAGGAGTGGGGGCTGTGCTCGGTGCATCAGACGGTGTCTCTGCCACTCCCTCCTTCCAACTCCTCACACTTTGCCTACTCCCCACTCGAATGTGGGGTCCTTCCCATAGGAGAAAGTCCTCCATGAACTTCTCCAACATGTTATTCCCATGGAGAGTAATTCTGCATAAACTGCTCCAATGTGGATACCTTCCATGGGGTATCCAGGAGCAGGTTGCTCCAATGCTGGGTTATATGCTAGCAAGCCTGCTTCAGCATGGGCTCTTCTCCCCGTGGGGTCACAGGTCCTGCCAGGAGCCTGTTACAGAGCAGGCTTCTTAAGGGCTCAGAGCCTCCACTGGGCACCCACCTGCTCTGGTTTGGGGTCCTCCATGGGTTCAGGTATATTTCTGCTCCCCCAGGATCCAGCTCCAGAGGCACAGAATATCACACCATGGTCTTCATCGGGGGCTGCAGAGGAGTCTCTGCTCTGGCACCCAAAGCTGACCCACACCCTTTTGTGTCAGCATGGCTTCCTAAGGAATTATTCATCACTTGGTCCTTTCCTGTTTGTAGGAAACATAAGTAGGGGATTTTTTTATCATTTTACCTTAGAGTACTAGGATTATAAAACTCCTGATACCAAATGTACAAACAAAATAATTCTTTATGTTTTAGAGACCTGAATTACGGTGTTTGAAGTATCATTGATAAGCACCATAGAAATAATTGCAGTAGGTACCTTAACTCCAAAATTGATGTAAGCAATAAAAATGACTATCCTTTTAAATACAGGTTATTAAGCTTTTGAAACCATTTCCTTGCAAATAATTTTTATTTTTACATTAACATAAACTATGTAGTGGCACCTCAGTAAGAAATATTTTAAAGGCTTCTTAATTTAGTGCACAGATTAGAAAGGAAGCTGAATCACTGAAATGAAAAGCTTCTACTGGGAGAAATACTATATTCCTAATTAGTTTCTGACCATATATTAGACATTTTTGCTTACAAAGTGAACTACTAACTATATTTTATTTTGTGGTCTATAAATTTTAGGAAATATATTTGATATTGTAGTGAAAATTCTCCAGAAAAAAGTATTTTTTTCATTTGAAAACATATGCAGTACCATGAAAATCATGTTAGAAATACTATCAGACACTAGTTAATCTTTATTCAAGTGAACATATATGAGCCTCCCACTAACAACCACTTTCTTTAATTTTTTCTATATTTTTTGTTACAAGGTAGTGTGATTATTTCTAAATTACTATTTATCAAGTTCCTTTTAAAGATAAAGAATGCTTCTAATACTTTTTTATGATTTTAAAGAATTATTTTAATACTAATTTAAAATGTAGAGGTGAAAGACTAAAACCTACATTACTTCTGTAAAAAATTAATATATTTAGATTTTTTTTTGAAGCTTTTCCTCAACATAACATAGTTTTGAAACTTAGGTGCTCATTTCCTATACACCTAACTAGTTCTTAGTTAAGTATACAAGTTTTTGAGACAAAGGTGAAAAAATATCCAGTTTGCTCAGTGATTTTATTCCTGTCCTGTTTAATAAAAAATACTTTAAAAATTAGTTAACATCTTTTATAATTCAGAATTTTTTTTGGCTAACTTCTTCTTAAATTTATGAAAGGATAATTGGAGAATCATTAATATACAGCTGATGATATTGCTAATATAGCAATCACTGTTTCACTGTATGCCAATCTCCTCATATGTTACTTAATTCTGATGAATAATACTATTCTAGTATTATATTGCATCAAACGATTCAAAATATAATTTCTAGCATTACCAATATTAATTTTGTGCCCTTTAACAGCAAAATGTTTGATTTAACACATAAAATTTTTGCTTCACCATGCTTTCAATTTCAAATCTATGAAATATTCATTGGATGTTAAACCACCTTCAATTTCAATTAAATTAAATTCAAGTTTATTCACTTATGTTCACTCAAATATATTTTTCATTAATTAAATTATTTATTTACATTTTATTACATATTCCTTACTGACTTTTTTTGTAATTTCTTGTCTGTCCAAATCTTGTGGTCCAAGATTTTTTTTACTCACTTTTTTTTTTTTTTTTTTAAAATGACCATATTTCAGTTTCACACAGATACAAGTTCATGTCATTGAAAGATAAAAAGCAGGAATTGAATGTCCTTTCCTTTTTTTTTTTTTTTCAGCAGGTACATACCACAGATCTGAAAACTAAAAATAAATATATCAGTATCCTGATCAAGCATAAGTAGTTTACTCTTACTGATTTTTTTCTGTTTTTTTAGCAGAAGTTCTCAGGCAAAGAAAAAATGCAATTTGGCTTGCAAATGAAACCAGGTACAATATTTTCTATGCAAAACTGCCTACCTGTCCTTTTGCGGGTGACACGAATTTTATCAGACAGTGATATTTTCACCATAAATTTTTAATAATTAAAAGGCTTTTGAATATGAAACATCAAGGCTTGATTGAATTAATTTACTTAAATGTGCCCTGATTCAGAGACTGGATGTACAATGTCATGTGAACAAAATCTTTCTTGAAACTCAAAGCAGCTCTTTGAGACTTCAGTATGATGTGTCACTAATTTTTGGCAAAGTCAGTTTGTATTTTGGAAAGTACTGCTTGCTCTCTTTTCTTTCCTCAAGATTTTTTGCACTTTTGACACGAAAAGTACCAGGTATTGGTTCACCTTCTCCTGTTGGTGAACAAATTCAGGGAATCCACAAGAGCCTTTGGTCTTTTAAAACCAAGGATACATGAAAACTTGTCTTCCATCCTTAGTCTTCATACCTTATTGGATTTGCAACTGTATACCACTAAAAGCAGGCAAGATAATGGCTGCAGAGCTGATAGCCATTCTATGTTAGAGGTTTATGGGGTCATAATAAAGGTAGAGAATGACAACGACACATAAAACGTGGATCCATCAGCTGTGACAAGAACAGAAAAAATTAGTTATGCATATTTTTATTAATGCTTATGAGCCATAAATAAGATGCAGCTACTCAAATAAATACTTTTTAAAATGAAAATATGTTCCTATAGTAATGTATTGAAAAAGACAAGGATAAAAGAGGTTATGAGTGTGACATACCTCTCTAAGAGGTAAAGAAATGTTTTGAGAATAATAGACTAAGGGATATTTCAAGAAAAAGAATGAAGAACATGTCATAGGCCTGCACTGACCTAAAATAGCAAAGCTCACAAACAAGGGAATATTAATTGTGTTCATATATTAAAGGGGAAAAAATAAAAAAGGAAATGAGGGAATACAGACTTATTTAAAGGCAATATTTATTCAGAAGGAATGATAATAAATTAACTATAAATAAATTTGGGCCTGTAATTTGAATGGTTACTGGACTATATTAGCCTGGATTCTAGAAAACCTTCCCAAATTTTTCTGGTTTCATTTTTTCTTTTAAAAGCCTGAATTAAGCATTCAGGCTAGTGTGAATGAGAAAATGTAAGAACTGTGCTTTTGAGACTATGGCTCACAAATTCCTTCCACTTATCTTCTAAATAAGTCCTTATTTTGTCATGAACTCAAAAAAACCTCAAACATGTAAGATGGTCTAAATACAGTGGTCAATAGAACAAAACAGGAGTCCAAACAACAGAAGCAGTTTTCTAGAGATTATTTGGCTAGGGTTACTAAAAAAACAATAATGGCTGCAACATCCAAAAAGTGTGTTCAATCATTTCAGTAGTAATAGCAAAAGCTGATTTTATTTTAGAAACAATTAATTCCATTCCAATTACAGTTTGCTTTCTTGTTGGTGACACCTCTTTTACAGTGATCCCCTTTGGACTTCCTGTCAGCACCAGACTGCTTATTCTGACATTTTTTGCATGGTGGTTGTGTAGTTTTTCCACTCAATTGTAAATTTCATGTGGTCATGACATCTGAGAAGGAACCCAAACCAGATTATGAGTCCTGTAAGAGATAAATAAGCAGAAGTTTATGGTAGAACCTTGTTCTTTTCCATCCCTGGTTTCCATTTTGAATACATCAGCCAAAAGAGTCTGTGTAAAACCTGACGATCAGAGCTGGGTAAAGGGACAATAAGGGCAGATCAGGGAGGAAGTGTGGGGACAAAGGGAGGAGGAAGGATGTAAGCATCCAGTCAAAAGTAAGCAGGCACCAGTCAGCATGCTTGCGTGACTGAGCCCTGGACCTGATAGCTGTGATCTATTCTATCTTCCCATTAAAGCCTTTTTCTTAAATATCTTCCTGTGTAATTTATCTCATTTGTGAGAGCTGCAAAGTTAATGGCCCAGCTCCTGGAGGGACCAAAGCATATATTTTTCCCCTACTAGTTTTAAGACAGTGTATGTACCAATGTGAGTCAGCAGCAGATTTCAAGTTGGGCTAGTAGACAAGAAGGAGTAAAGCCTGTTTCTGGTAAGACTGAAAATCTGACTAGGTAAGGGCACCCAGGGTGCAGGCATTACTTTGAATCAGTCTGAGAACCTGTGGTGGAATTAGAGAGATCTGACAGAGATCCGAGGTCTCTGACTGCAATAGACTGATGCACGGTGGCTTTATAGCTTCTCTTCACAGACAGAGCTTCTCAGGACCTTAAAATGCTTCTTTAGTCTTTTAAACAGATTTTAACAGTCTGCAGCTTGCCTGACTTGCATGCTAACTTTTTTTCTAAGTATCATTGAACTCCACAGTAACCAGAAGCTGTCTTGAGCAACAACACAGAATTTTTATCTCCTATTTTACATGACTAGGTTAGAATAAAATAAAATATAACTCACAAGTATAAATCCCACTATACGAGTGGGATTTTTTTTTTTTTTTCACTATTAACTAAAAATGGAGTCTGGANGGTTAAAAAAAAATAAAATATAACTCAAAAATATAAACCCCACTATACGAGTGGGTTTTTTTTTTTTTTTCACTATTAACTATAAATGGAGTCTGGAATGATTACTTCAGACATAAACATTTCTGCTTTAGATGTCTGGTTTTGATTAGATGAATCCCACTATCACCAAATAGATTCTGCCCTTGTATCCTTCTCAAGGTTGAATGAGGGAAGAAAAACACACCAAACCACCTATTCCCAAACTTTATGTTAAACATTAAAAATTGCTAAGCAAACAGCTATCTGAGAACTACAGGCATAGTAAAAAAACAGCAGAGATTTTTTATTTTCTAGAATAAAACTACTCATAATATTTTAACCATGTTTTGATGTGGTGAGAAGTCTTAATAATAGGGGTTTCCTAGTGCTTGAAATTTTCTTTCTCTGAATGTGTATTTGATATGCAAGTATGTCTGTTCTAAGTTTGCACACTTGCTAGAACAATATTCCTCTATTCACTGCCATAATTCCCTGTCTTCATTATTCACATGTAGATCATCCTTGTTAGGACAACAGATCAACTTGTATTTTTCACCTCTGTCTGAGTTAAGACCTGCATGACAGGAGAACTGCATGTTATCTTTTTATATGTATCTGTATTTTTATCTTTTATCTGTAATCATTTTACTGAACTTTGTGTGATTAATGAATAGATCTAAATGGATTTCAGGCCTATAAGCTTTTTCAAAGCAGTAATGAATTGACTAATACAATGACTTGAAACAGCCTTTGCCAAATAAAATATAGTTTGAATTTAAAATGGAAATAATAACTAAAAATTAAGTTCCAATACAATAAAAGGGAAAGCAATAAAGGAGTTACTGCATGTCTTACTTGAACATTTACAGAGGCCAAAATTATCTGAAGATCTCAGGTGTGGAAGTTTGGTTTCAGTTAAGGTTTGAGCCCAGCTTTAGGAAGTGTGTCCCTTTACAAAGTTAATGAAAATCTTTCTGTTTGCACCTGTGACTAGGGCTTGATCAAACCAGTTTGACAGCTCAGTAGGAGGGCAGGGATAGACTTCAAAGCATTTAACTTTCTGCATTGTTTCAGGTATTTGCTGGAACAGCTGCTGTCAACTCATTGTCTCCCAGTGTATGCTTTCAGCTTCTGCTTGAGTTAACCCCTTAGACTCATCAATTAAACAATACTAAATAACTAACAGATGGAACGTACAATATGTATGAATTATAATACAGTCCTACTTTCTCTACTGACATAAACAGCATAAAGTTTTCATAATACATAATCTTCTAATGCTTTAGGAGCTTATGGCCTGGTTTTGACTCATGACTGCATTTTTTACAGACTGACTTTGACTTATGACTGCATTTTTATCACTATGTAGCATTCAAGCAAGGAGCAGAAAAGGAAATGGAAGCTAAACAAAAAATCTATAGCACATAAAGGAAACTGAATTCCTTATTACAGTTTCAAAAAAAATTTTCTTATACTCTGATGGTGAGATCATACAAGTTCAAAAGGGTCAGGTCAGGTCAAAACTTGAATGAAAATAGTCTAAGCTGAGGTGAAGACTACATGAAATAGATGTGAAAGGTGAACTATGAAACCAGTATCTGTACTGAAAGGCACATCACCAGAATAGTAAAATAAACTGAAGGGAATACACGCTTCCTATTGCGCATATTTTTTATCCAGCAGCTCACATTACTTTAAGAAATATCTGAATTATAAAAAAAAAAAATGTGTCCTGCAGCGTATTTTTTCATTGCTGATTTGAAATCCTGATGAGGTGGCTAGAGGTCATTCTTTGCTGGAGATATTGGGAAGAATTTTTTCATGAAGAGTAACTAAATGCAATGATTTTAACTAGAGGTATCATATCCCTGAACTATCTTCACTTGGAAGATTTTCTTTTTGTGATCAAAACCACTGTGGAGTAATTTCTTAAATTTACTTCTCCCTGAAAGATTATTCCAGCAGAAGAAGTAGAGGATTGAAGGAAGAAATGCTTGCACCTTCACTACTGGCTTTGGAAACACATTCTTTTGCGGAAATGTTTGTATTTTTCATAAATTCACTTGTAGGTTAACATGCCACAAACAAAAATTTAATCTGTACTGAAAACGAAAAAAGTAGAAATTATCTGAAATTACTTTTCAGTGAACAAAAATATTTAACAGCCTTGTCTTACATCCTCAAACCTTATCAAATGCAATCTCATTTTAGATTTCCAAGCGCAGGCTCATCTTCCAGTAAATTTTAAAATGATGTTGTATTTCTGTCATTTTCACTTGTCTGACTTGTATGACTCTCAGAATTCCCCAGTAAGAAAAAGATAACAGAGATTGAGGTAGAATGAGTTTCAACAGACAAATTAAACTCTTTTAAGCTAATAATTTTGAAACTTTGTCAAAAGTTTGCCTTTAATCTTAAGTAGAATTCATTCTGATGGCTTATTATAGATTCAGACAATGTCATTTTTGTTATGCTATGTTTGGATAAACTTGAGACACCAAACCTTCATTCCTTTTACTAAGAGTTTTCATGTTGTTTCAGTTCTGTCATAGAATCAGAGAGAAAAACAAACTATATAAAGATTTAATTTTATATAAAATAAAATATAATAGATAATTGAATAGATTTAGGACAGCTACTTAACACTACAGGAATATATTTCTAAGCCATATTTTAGATATTACAAATATACATTATTTAGTGACATTTAAAGGCTTTTTAACTAATTCCAGTGACAATTTCAGTTTATTATTCTGGAATTTTAAGATAGCACACTGACGTGCTAGCTGTCTGATGTGGCAGTTCCAAACTCTACCCTCCCTCACAAGGAGATCAACAGAAAACCAATGGCTGCCAAATTTCTCATCCACAGATAAGACCACTTGCTCCATTTTGGCATTACAAATGTAAGTTGTCAATAAAACTCTCTTCTCTTCCACTCCTGCAGTCAAACTATGTGTAAAGAGCAGTTCAAAATTCTGTGAAAGCACTCAGAGATATCACTAGCACTATTGGCTATAGTGTAATAAATTTTTCAACTTCGTTTCAGTGACTACTGGGCAGAGTTTGAGAAGTGAAAAAGAAACAGGAATATAAGCCAATGACAGAGAATGACAGTGGCAGTGGAGTTCCAAACAATGTTACCATTTTTGACTCTCAAGTTTTATTCTGTCTTGTCTGGTTCATTCCTTGAAGTTGTAAATATAAATAGAACTGGAAAAGGGCAATTTATTACATGCAGAATATGTTTTTTTTTCTATTACATATCAGAGGTATTTTTGGTTCTGTCTGCTTTGTCTTTGATGTCTTTTTCCCTTAATAATTGCATTTCAGTCCTGTTCAGGTTGTAGCTTTTAATTTAAAAGTTTATGTTATACAGGGCTTGGCATTAGTTGTTGCAGATATTTTGTTTCTTCCCTCATCACTAACTTGATGAGCAAAATACGACTGGCATATCAGCTAACTTCAGACAGTTAAACTTTCTCTAATCTTAGACTGCACAGTCCATTAGACCCACGTTACTCATCCATTCTGTGTGCAATACAGGGGAGCTCTTTCTGAACAACTAACCCACAGGCAGATTAATTTCTCTTTTTATTTTACTGGTTTTGTGCCTATCTTTGAGCTCAGGTATTTTTTTCAATCATTTACTTATTAGGGATAGAGGGTAGTTTTTACTGCAACTAATATAGTACAGGCTGATTTAGTGGACTATAATTTTCCCTCTTTTAAAGGAAGAGAAGGTCTTATGGGTATTTTTTTCATTTCAGTTATAAAGAAATGTTATGTTGATAGGGAAGTCCTATTACTTCCACATTATTCATAATTGTCAGAGGAAAAAGCTGACATTTAAAATTTTTAATTCACAACATCTCAGAAAACCTAAAAGATTTTCAAGATATCAAGTATAAAAAAGAAGCCACTTTTATTTTTTGACTTAAAAAGGACAAGAGCAAACAGGAAATTTGTTTTGATAATAGAATACTTTAAAAAATAGAATAATTCATAAAATACTTTGAAAAATAGAATAATTTGCTAAGTCATGTCATCATTTCTGAGAAATCTACTTGGATAAAGACACATATATGTCAGAGAAATCACATCCTGTAATGTTGCAAATGTGCATTAGAAGAATTTCCTTCATTCCATTTCTCAAATTCAAGTGTTAGGAACTAAAAGATAATGACAAGACCTACAAATTTAAATTGTCTAAAGTCCTGTCACAGGAGACAGTTATTACATCTGTGATCAGAACCATTTGGCAATTTCAAACAACTCTAAATGTATCTACCAGATGTGTGATGTGATTCATTGTATGAGTTCCCTGGTGCCTATAATGATGGCCTTTTTTAAATCACATTTGGAAATATTAAATGTTCCTGTCTCTTCAATAAATTACATGAGTCATAAAACACTCTATTTTGATGAAGTGACATTTACTATGAATTGACCATATTCCTATTAAAATATAGGAGCATTCTAGCACTCTAACACTGGCATGGAAAAGAATGCATTAGGGAGAAAGTTCAGCCCCACAGGTGCTCAGAAAGTAGCCTGCGGTGAAGTTCTTTATTAAAGAGATTGGAATTTTCTTTTAAATTTTACAGAGGAAACATTTATTCCCTGAATACTCTCAATGATGTGAGGTGATTTAGCAAGGAAGATAACTGAGGCATAAATAGTAGACCCACATACCAAAGTTTCCATATATACACATGTATATATATACTGATCTTCCGCAGAAACAGAAGATCATATGGGCAAAATATACCCGTTTCCAAACCAGAGTAGTTTCATTTGGCATTTAATGGTCTTAAGTTCTTTGATAAAAATGTTTTGGGTTTTTTTTTTTTTTTTACATTCCTAATTTGATCTACTGGTCAATTATTTGTTTTCAAGCTCTTTACAGAAAAAAAACTTTCAAATATTTAATATGAAACAAGTAGTCCTGCCTCATTATTCAAATATTTTATTAACATGGATGCTGTTTCCTCTTTCTAAGGCATTTATCATCTAAAGCAAAATTTTACTACAATTTGCAGGTCCACTGTCCTGAAAAAATTAGGAATTAATAAATTGTACTCAAACTTTTACTTACAGTTCTGTGATATCCACATTTTAAACCCCCGACCATTATAAACATAGTTTCTAGAAAAATAATTATTTGGAAATTGAGGACTGCTCTGTGCATAAGTTCATGAACCTTATTCATCCATGTAAAGAACAGCATAAACTAGGACTGAATGCCCGAAGGTAGAAACTCTGATGTGGATGCAATGAGCTCAAAGACAGCACAACTGATTTATTGCATGCCTGAAGATTATATGTGATAGTCATAAAGATAAAGAAGCCTGATATGACTAAATAAGGGTTTTGATTTAACTTTACTTCAAATAATCTTTCTGAGGGAATTAAGAGCTGATATTTTATATTTGCCAAGATATCTGCATAGGAAATAGATAACCATTCAGTGTGTTCAACAGCAGCCAGTAAAAAGTCATGGATTGAAGATGACATTGTTTGAATGACTTTTTTTTTTATCCCATACTGGCAAAAGAAAATGCTTCTCTTATGTCTTACAAAAAAGACTTTCTGAGATCAGACCTTTTTTTTTTTTTTTTAATCATGCACTAACAAAATGCTCATGCATGTTAGTCAACATGAATAGCAGTTTTGTCATATGCATGGGCCTGACTGCCCATGGCAGTGACTGGAAACTCTTGGCAGTGAATGGGGATCCACCATCAAGAGGCAACAGACACCCAAGAGGTTTCATGTAGTGCATATGATGCAGTTAGTCTGTACCCGTACAATACCACAAAATTTTACAGATTGAACATATAGACTCTTTGAGCTGTGACTCTGATAAATCAAGCAGACCTGGGGAACTTTACCAGCAACAGAATTCAGAGTTGTAAGGACACACATTTTAGGGTATAGTATATTTTAATACAGCAGTTATAAGTGTATTTTGAAAAATCAAGTATTGGTTAAGGGTGGAAGGTTGTTCATGCACCTTGTATTACTAGATATTTCTTGGATTTGGTAGATGTCCACTGAATTTATCACTTATCAGGAAGATTCTTTAACTTTTATCCTTCTTTTGCTATTCCTTTGGCTTAATTGACTTACACTGATATGTAGTGCCATGGGAAATGACCCAGGGTGACTAAGACAAATGATATAGGAGTGAGAGGTATGACAAAAGACCTACAGAGGACATACTTTGTGGCATGGACAATTTCTTAAGAAAATTCTACTACGAATTTGCCTTGAAACAAATAATTTTAATGCACTAGATGTTGATTCTTGAGCTGATCAAAAAGACTATACCTATTTTTAGAGAATTGATGCTGTTTTTTATATCTAAAAAATCGAGAAATTTTTCTTCGTCTGTTAAGGGTTTCTATGTCAACTGTCTGTACAACTTCTTTGGTAAAAAGTCACCAATTACTTTAGGGAAGGATCATTGAAAGTATAAACAATAATATTCATAAACCCCAGTAAATTTAGCCAAAGTGAAAGACATTTTTCAGAACAGGAAAGCTAAAGAAAGGAATTTGATGATGCTGCAACATTTATCACCTTACAAATGTTAAATTATTCAATGGCTAAGTGCTGCTAAACCCTTTATGTTTTAGAATCAATAACCTTTGGTATCTTACTATCTTGCATCCTCAGTCTCTGAGTAAAACATTCCAAACTCATTCAATTTTCCTATTATGCTTCACTTATGTTGTAAGTACTAGAGTGACTTTAGCCATCAAACTCTGTTAAAGCTGCATTTTCACCAACTCATTTTAAAATCTGCTTTTTTTCCGATACATTTGATAGTGATTCTTCAAGCAACCCAGCCCCTCCTTTGTGAAACCATTTTTCTGGAATTATCACTTTTATGCAAATAAATAAAAAAAAAAGGTACATTTACTGCAACAGTAGAACAGAATTAAATGTTAAATTAAATTAAATTAAATTAAATTAAATTAAATTAAATTAAGTTAAATGATTCAACAAATGGTATATTAATAGTATTTCCTAACAGAATTATTTACTTTCATCAATATTTCTGGTGAAGTACTTTCCTGTTAAATGATTGACATTTATACAAGAAAATCAGTCTTTAGTTCAACTATTTTGGAGCAATGGAAATTAACACATTGTTGAGTAAATGCAGAGTAAGATAGTAGACCTCTAATTTAAAACGCTAGAAGTTGCTGAAACAGTTGGAAAAAATATAGAAAATATAATGCTGTAACAAAATGCTTTAAAAGGTATGATCCTTTGTGGCCCAGGTTATTCCCAGCTGTACAAGCTGGAAAAAAATGCCAATATGATGTTATGTATCCCCTGCTGAAATGAGCTGTCAAGCACACATCAGGGGACAGCAGATGTTAAAGACCACTGTGCTTCAAATGTCAAAGAAATTCAACCTTTGCTACCATTTGAAACCATCTGTTGACATCCAGGTAGGATACAGCATGTCAAGTGAGCTATATTTCTCCTTTAGATTCTCCTGTAGATTAAGACTTTGGTCTCTGTTCTGTCATCACTTCTTGTGAATCTTGGGTTTAAGCCTAATTTAGGTAATATCTACTACAAGTTTCACTTTGTCATCCTAAAGTCATTGCATGGCATTTACATTGTGGCAAATTCTTCAGGTGCAAGAAAGAATATAAAAGAAAAAGAATCCACACACAAATGTTTAACCTGCACATACTCCCTCTATTTGAAAAGAATGCCTTATAGAAAAAGTACCTGCATAAGGTAATAAGTGATAATAAACAGAAACAAATTCTATAAAGACAAAATCCAACATACATGAGACAAACATCTGTGAATTTAAATGCTTGACTCTAATAAAAGTACTCTAGTGAATCATCTTTAATATGCTTATGAGTAAAAAAAAAAGACAGGGTTACATAGACTTCAGAGTTAAATTCATTCATAAATATCTACAACTTGATACTAAAATATGTGCAAAATATAACAAAATTTATGCATACAGATGTCAAGGTCATGCTACAGCAAATATAAAATATGATTGCTAAATTATGCATCCAGTGCCCAGAGAGTTGCATTCAAATCTGGATTTGTCTGTAGGAGTTTCAGAAATAGCCACTGAGCTCAAATGTGTCTGCAGAATATTGTGCTGAGAATACCAAAGTAGCCAAAACACACAGAGAAAAAAGTAAATAAAAAGTAACAAAAAATATTTAAAAAAGCACACCATCAAATAGGAATAGGCAAACAAGAAAAAGAATAAAACAAACCAAGAATCTTAGTAGTCCTATGTTTACAATTAATTTAAAAAAAATCTTAATAGTTGTTTAACTTGCTAAAGTGTTTTAATTATTTAAAATAATTATGTTTTCTGTATTAAAAAATATAGAAGTTTAGAGCCAAATATAAATAAACCAGTTACAAATTCTTATTTAAAGGACAGAATTCCATAGCATTTAATTTTTTAATTAGGGATANGTTTAGAGCCAAATATAAATAAACCAGTTACAAATTCTTATTTAATTTTTTAACTAGGGATAGGATGAGCTTCTTGATCTAACTCTTGACAAATTAAAATGAAAACAAACCAAAACCCCAGAAAGTTGTATTTCGTATCATGTCTTTGAGAGCTACTTGATATATGTAGTGAAGAACACTAGCTAATACAACAAAGTAACTAGTAAGAAGAAGATTGTGCAGAATATATTCTTTTATTAGAAATAAGTGAAAGCACAGTCTGTGTGGGACATTACATGACTCAAAAAACAGAATGAGTGTTTTTTAGTCTGCAAACTACAAATATAGCTGAAAACTGCTTCCTGTTAAAATATTTATAAGCAAGTTTGTACATAAAGGTTAATATACCTTTAAAGGCATTAAAAATGTAGTTTATTTAAAAGATCCTGAAGGAAATATTGCATTTCTAACATCTTAGCCTCTTCTTTCTAGCCATACTACCAGGGCTTGTATAAGATAGTGCTTCTAACTGCAGAAAAAGTCTGACCAGTATCCTTGGATCTCATAGCTACAAATACTGTAAGCAAAAGAATGATAACTAATAACCATTGCAAATTTATCCAGATAGATAAATTAATTTAAATGTCTTAAAATGCATTTCAGACACTTTCAGTGGAACATCTTGCCGTCTTCCAGTCCATTATGGAGAAAAGTGGCTCCAGTCTAGGACAAGATATGCTGAAATTCTGTGCTGACTCATTAAATGACTTGGAGAACACATTTAGTTTCTGTTACTGTTCATAATATAATACCAATCTAACAAAACAGTGTCTATGTT
The DNA here is from genome assembly GCA_013397295.1 of Polioptila caerulea. Classification (NCBI taxonomy): domain Eukaryota; kingdom Metazoa; phylum Chordata; class Aves; order Passeriformes; family Certhiidae; genus Polioptila; species Polioptila caerulea. Next base: position 157,021 of record VYXF01008413.1, read on the forward strand.
TATGTGATTTTTAAGTTAGCAAGAGGGAAATCTTCATAGCATTACTGGTTATGGGCCTCATTATTATTTCTGTTGCAATGAAACAAATTGCTCAATATATTAATTATTCAAATATCATGAGATTACTTGCAGCTCAATATGTACAAAACATCTGTCACTACAGAATGAAGAGTTTTAACCTCTTAAATGGTGATAGAAAGTGTGCCAGTTTTCCTGGACACATTATTCTTAATTGTTTAATTCCAGAGAGGGAATTGTTCTGTACTGCATAGATCGAGTATTGTTTTAATCATGGGAAAGTGAAAAATATACTTTGCAATGAACATCTCGAACAGACAGACACATTCATTTACCTGAGAATCCTTCACAGTCTAGAGTCTAAAATGGTTGGTCTTGATGGTGGTCTCCAGACCTAAATGCTGAGAAAAGACTGTCACAAAATAACACCAATGTTCTATTCTTGACACAAGAAATATTGAAGAATCACATGGAAGCTGGACAGTCTCATCAAAAAAGTATATTCATTTATAAAGTTCCAGTGAACTCTGAAAGTTCATTATTGCCAATCACAACTGATATTGATACATTCATTTTCATATCCAAAATTTGATAAGAGTCCAAATGGTAATGAAATTGGATCATATTTAGGCACAAAATCTGTGATGCTAATATTTACTTTTGCCACTATTGCTCATATGAACTTAATTGTGAGGAGTCTTACAAAAGTCAGCAGCAGACTGGAACTTAGAACAGGTTATTCAAATTAAAATACATACTAGATAAAGCTAGCGCTCCTTCATAATGAAACTTTATCTGGCATTAAGGCTTCTATGACAGATGAAGTTATGACTCTGTTTAGAATTGTACTAAGGGTATTGGTGCTTTTATGGATTTCTCTTCCCCTGCTAGCATTTCAGAAAGGCAGCCTTGAAAAAAAATCTGCACATTAGCCTTTCTTTCTTGAGGACATTTGTGAAGCTGTAATAAACCCTTTCCTGTCAATCAGACATTCATTTCATCTTCTCATAAGATCAATTTTCTGGTTAGACATAGTGACTCTGCTGGTCTGCTTGGGGATTTGAGAAGATTGATTCACTTCTCAAAGTGCTTTAGGCATAGTGATTTCTTTCACCTTCCCTATCTGTGCTGAGTAGGTCAGGAGTTTCTAAGTTCACAGAACTTAATTCATTGCATGGATTAATCTACTGTTGACTCTAATGTATAAACACATATCTACGAATGAAAAGAATTCTGGAAATTACTTACAAAATAAAAAAAAAAACAACCCAAACAAACTCAAACCACTGATTGAATGCCTGATACAAATTTCTGTTAAAAAAGCCAACAAAAGAACAACAAAATAATCAGATTGAAATCTGGCTGAATTTCCATGCAATCAAGTATTAAAAAATTATGTAACAAAATTTTCAGAAGATGTTACCTCATTTGATGACAATATTAAAATTCATGTTATTTTAATACCATACAGTTTCTTACTTCATCCAGATAAATATATTCTTCTTTTTTTTTTTTAAATATCAAAATTAGCCAACAAACTGACAAAAACCATTGTTGTAACATACTACCCTATTTCCCACGGAGTCATTCAAGAGCAATAAACAGACGTTATCAGTCTTGCACAAGGAATGGAAAACCTTATAAAGTGACCAGACAAGGAAAATGTGAACAAATTACAAACAGACAGAATTAAAAGGCCTGCATCCTCAGATTTGCAGTATATGAGCTTGACCCTCCTCATGTTCCATGGATATCTGGTCAATAGAATGATATTGTCTTCTCAGTGACTAGATATTTCTGCTAATTCTATGTCCTTCTGTGGATTTTAAAACATATGTACATATAAATTTATATATAACAAATATTTACAATAGAGAATAAAATTTTTCCATCATTGGATTGGGATGATTAAACTTATCATCAAATGATTTTAGGCAAAATAATTACCTATATTATACAAAATAATTTCACATCTTTCACAAATGAGTTAAATCAACAAACCTGATAACTTGATTAAGCTAAGTTCTCTATATATGACCCCCTAGGTCAGGATTTATGTACCCAAAAATTTTAATTGTCTGAAGATCCCTTCTTTTTTTCTTCAGAATGTTCTCATTTCCCTCAGACAAAACAGCTAGGAGGTGACAAAAAAAAAAGGTGTCCTTAGCTCTGTGCACCCCTGAATCGGATTCCTCTACTCTGACATTCAGTTAAAAGACAAGCTGAGGGAAATGTTGTATGTGCCTTTAGGTAGAATAGTTCATGCACGGACTCTTCAGATATGAATACACTGGGGAGACGGGGAAATATATAGCTCCAAACATATATCATGCAATCCAATAATGTAGAGCTCCCAAAGCAAACAATAACACTCAAGAAGATGAATTGAAATTTGAAGAGGATACTCTCTGGTGGCTTTTAAATACTCATGCATTTGCCTCCAGAGCAATTTAAATTATTCTGCTTCCTCCTTACTCCTACTCCGAAGGTATCTAGCGTGAAAAACACAAATATAAGATTAAGTGTTTTTTTGGTTTGTTTGGTGGTTTGTTTTTTTTTTTTTTTTAATTTTAGTTTCTATATGTTTTAAAATATCTTTTCTTTCAAAAGTTTTCTTTGTGTGTGTTTTGTCTACTGGTGGCTCAGTAGTTTGTACATTCAAATCACAGAATGACAAATATTTTTATTTAGCCAGTTTAGTCAGAACAGATGTTTATGTGAAATTAAATTAGTCCTTCCCGTGTGTATTAGCTGCATGAATAGAACAAGTCGAAGATGGAAAATTAATTTGCAAATTCTAAACAAACGAATGAGAAGAAACAAACAAAAAAAAGCATGTAGATACACTGTGCTTCTATTCTTAGATCAAGAAAGAATTTCTAAGTACCAATAATTTGTGAGGAAAACACTACAAAAATATGAGTTTTATGAGGCTTCATTGGGCTATCAAGTCATTTGTAGGAACTATAGTAGTTTAAAAGTTAAAAACATACTATTTTCTCATTAAAAATATAGATGATTGATGGAGTTGGCAACGATGTAATCTAGAAGAGTATAAGAAATAAAGACATAAATAAATGTGATTCTGCTCATTAATGAATTAATTAATTAATTAATGGGATTTTGTTTTGCTGTAAGCCTTTTTTTTTTTCTAAATGATTATTCAGATAAATTACATTGCTATAAACTAGGAAGAAAAAAATAAATTATGTCCGTGTTTTTTCATTTTACCATGATTTGAAAAAAAAAATCTCAATTAACCATTAAAAAAATAAAAATTCCAATTGTCAGCAATTTGTAGCTCTACTACAGAACATAGCAGAGAATATTTTTTAAGATATGTTACCATGAACCTTATTTTTCAACATACAGCATATTCTTTTTAATCTAATTCTTGGTCTTCCTGAATAACAGGCCTCAATCAGGAAAACAACCTAAGTGAAAATACCTTGCAGACGACTTGCAATAATCTCCTCAAAAATAAATAACAGATTGGATGGGAAAAACTTTGACGTTTGGCATCACATGGCTACTGAAAATGTTGGTACATTTAGGACTCTATTATTTTGAATAAATTTTCTAAAAAACAGTTAAAGAAAAGCAACTTGCACATGAAGTTAATTTTCTGACAAAATATAACCTAAAATCTAATATTAAAAGCATCGAAATGCTTCATATTAAATTTATTTCCCAAATAAATGCCATTTTTTAAATGCAGTACAAATTTGCGTGTGATTACAAGCAAAATTGATTATAATTTATTACATTTTTTCATTTATATTTTAGTTAATTATGTAGGCTATGTAAAATGCAAATTCTTTATAACTTCTATTAAGAAAGTATGTATAAGCAGTTTCCAGAAAAATTCAGTTTTTTATAATCTGATTTAAGCAACTATTGCACTTGATGTCTATTGAGTATGTTGCACTAGTTTTCTTCAATGTTGTGACATAGAATAAGATGGATTTCTTGGAATTCACTTAAGAAGATTCTGTTTAGACCTCCATTTTCAGTCCTAGATGATAATTACTTTTTCTGTGTGATTTTATTTTTTTTTCTTTAATGTCTTCCCGCATTTCTTTAAATACTTCAATTATTCATATATACACCTTATTTTGTCTTTATGGTATTTATTCAAAATTATTAACTTTTTTATTCATTGTGAGATAAAGATAATATTTTTTTGTTGTTGTAGTTGTTAAATGAAGTTTTGTTCATGTTGAAAAGCCTACAAGAAAAGCCTTTAGGAATGCTTATAAGTATCCACAAATCTTTTAAAGAGTCTGGTGTTGCATGAAGTAATGTTTGGTTTGCACTCCTCACTATAGTATCCTATTTTCCATATCTTAAAACTATTTTTGGACTATGGTAATTGCAACTTTAACTTTTCATTTCAAAAATGTATCTTAATTTGTTTTGGAAAAAAAAAAATAGTTCAGAGATTTCAGAAGATACAATTGTCCAAGATGAATTGCCTTCCAAATAACTAAAGATATGTAGCATTTCCAGATAGGTTAAGATATGTGACTGAACTTAAAAAAAAATAGCCAGAGCTCAGTTAGAGCTTTGCATTCTATGGTTTTCTAATATTTTGTCTTCAACAACCAGCCTACAGTATAAGACTTCTTCAGCTAATCAAGACAGGACATATGTGAAACATAAGTTCTGGGTTTTATCTTTGCAAAAAGTGAAAACAATTTAAGATTCAATAAGTTTTATAAGATTTAAGGGAAAAGAACTGTAGGCAAAACCTATTCATTATACTTGTTTATTATATGATTAGTCAAGTAAGAGTTTATGTTTTTTGCATAAGGATATTTTAATGTTTCAAATTTTTCATTTTAGAAGACTATCGTGGTTTGACACTGGGCAAACACCAGGCATCCACAAAAGCCACTCGCTCAACCTCTCCCACCACAGCTGGGCAGAGGAGAGAAAAAAATTAACAGACGGTTCAGGATTTGAGATATAGACAAGGGGAAAACACTCCAAGGGCAAAACGGGCTCAACTTAGAGGTATGAAGTGAATTTCTTACTAACAAAATCAGAGGAAGATAATGAGAAATAAAATAAGCACTTAAAAACACTTTCCTTCCTCCAAGACCTCCCTTCTTCTTACTGACCGCAAAGGAGACTGGGCATGGAGGTTTGGTCTGTTCATCACCTGAGGATTTCTTCCATTGCTCTGGGAGACGAGTCCTTCCCCTGTGAGGCTGTGAGGGTCCCTCCCATGGGAGACAGTTCTCCTTGAACTTCTCCACATGGGTCCACTCTCATGAACAGGGTCCTCCCAAAACTGCAGCAGCGTGAGTCACTCTTCCAGGGGGTGCAGTCCTCCAAGGACAGGCTGCTCCATCATGGGAGCACTGCCCCTCTCTCTATGGGTCTCCCTCTGGATCACAGCCTCCTCCAGGCATCCACCTACTCCAGCATGGGCACATCCCCCACACTCTGCGGGTGGATCTCTGCATCCCCCATGGATCCCCACAGGCTGTGGGTGGATCTCTGCATCTCCCGTGGATCCCCATGGGCTGTGGGTGGATCTCTGCATCCCCCGTGGTTCCCCATGGCTGCAGGGGCACAGCTGCTTTACCATGGTCTCACCACAGCCTGCAGAGGAATCAGCTCTGGCACATGGAGCATCTCCTGCCCCTCCTTCTCCACTGACCTTGGTGTCTCCATGTTGTTTCCCTCACATATTCTCACCTCTTCCTCTTCTCTGGCTAGGAAAAACTGTGTGCATTTTGGTTTGACTTCCTCTTAAATCTGTTATCACAGAAGCAGCACAAGCCTCTCTCATTGGCCCAGCTTGGCCAGCAGCATGTCCATCTTCAGAGCCATCAGGGATTGCTCTGCAGGACATGGTGGAAGCTTCCAGCAGCTCCTGACAGGAGCCATGTCTGTGGCCCCCCCTGCTGCCAAAAAATAAGCCAGGTAAAACCAGCACAAAGACCAATGTGTATCATGGGTAATGTTCTAAATTGCATTCTGATTCAGACAGATGATTGAGATTTGAAGAAAATAATTTTGTTGACAATAAAATTTATTCAGTAGCGAATGACATTTCATTTCAAACGCTGCGCAGTGTACTTGCTTCCTAATTTAGATCAAAAAATCAAATATTGAACACTCATTTCAGGTGTAGTGTTTCACCATATTATGTATCATGAGAGGGGAAGAGAACTTACATAAAGTGAATTCAGAGATTATTCCCTTAAAATTCTGAAGTAGTGGCTGGTTTTCTGTTAGAGAAGCAAATATTAAACTGCAGGTTCTGGGAGATAGAGAGAACAGAAGATACCTGTTCTCATATATAAGGCCTCATAAAAGAAATAATTGATGGGAAGGAAAGCAATACCAGAGAGATTCACTCAATTTTTTGTCTTGGGTGGGAGTTATCTCAGGTAGGTCCCTAGAAAATATTGTTAAATATGCTTCCTTCTGCAAAAAATATCTCCCTTTTTTAAGTATTCAATAGTTTTAGTAGTAGTGCATTGAACATTCTGAATAAGATTAATCTGCCACTGATTCATAACCTCCCCTAGGGAAATTCATGGCAATAAGTGGATTTGATTGAAAATATTATTTGCTGAAGAGGATTGAGAAGTATAGATAGAGAACAGGGGGGAAAGAAGCCAAAGAAACAGTGGGATGAGAAAGTGACAAAAGTTAATTGGAGAAGGAGAGAAAGGACTGCAGTGTGAGGGAATGACAAGGAGAAAATATTGCTCACATTTAATTTTAAACTAGTAGTGTTGATCAAAAAGAATGATTTCTTTTACTTTATTTTATAAAAATTGCATACACTTGTATGTACATAAGAAACTGTAATTCCATTTGGGACTACTTGTGACAGCAACAAATCATTTGAACAGAGTTCTTGAGGTTTATCATTTTGTCACCAGCATCCTCAGGGAAATTACTTATACTATGTGCACAGTTTCGTGTACATAATTCTTTATATTTATCAAATTACATGGCACTCTATAGCACACTTCATAACTTAAATTTATATATTAAGTCTAGAAGGCACATATACTCTTTTAAGAAAACAAGCATATTGCTTTAGCAGTATTTCATATAACCATTCCCTTAAAGGCCCTTAATATGTTTGTAAGTCATTTTGTGAAATGAAAATTTAATAATAATATTGCATCTATCAATTATTTTGCGTAATAAGTATTTATGATCAAACTGTAAATGAACTTTTGTTTAAATTTTCTTAATGGCTTTTAAGAAGATATGTTGATATTTTTGAGCACGAGCTAATGTCCAATGTGGGACAATCAAATGCCTTTATATTTTGTGTGACATTTAAAAACTTTAAGAGAGCCATTAAGACATCACTTTGCAGCTTTCTCTTTTTCCTTTCCTTTCCGCACCTTTCCTTTCCGCACCTTTCCTTTCCTCTCCGCACCTTTCCGCACCTTTCCTTTCCGCACCTTTCCGCACCTTTCCTTTCCTCAGTTCTGCCCGCAACAATAAACTCCTAATGGGAAGTAGAATCACAACTGAGATATTCTTTAAGAAGGTTTAGACTTTTCGAGTAAGATTCTTTAACCCTAAATTAAGTATATTTGTTGATGAATGCATAAATTTATACTGCATTGAAACAGATAATTGCTACGTACAATTCATTTTACAATATAACAAATGTCTAAAATAGACATTGTGACCACAGCTATGGGTGTAGTTCATGACGAAAGTTACATAAAATGAAAACCTCTCATTTTATGTCCAATAGAATTCAAAAGACATATGGATGCAAAATCTGTCTTATATAATAATAGATTATATTTTAATAATAAGTTTAAAAGGATGTAAAATGGGTTCATTCATGGAAATGAGTTGACAATTTCTCCCTACTCCTGATTACATATGTTTTTATCTGTCAGTTAAAAACATGGTAACTGACATGTTATTTTCATGATCTCAGAGAAGTTACTTCTTTTTCCTGGAATATTTCTTATCTTTCAAAAAAACCCTTTGATATGTAAATTTAAAAATATTTGAGAAATCAAGTGCCGTCTTTCAGAATTAAAAAAGTATTAATTTTTGCTTTCTAATTTGTGTTAATTTCACCAAATTATTTTTTCTGTATGAAGGACTATAACAATTGATTCTTACCAAAAAGTTCAGATTTCATATGATAGGACCTGAAAAGAGAACAAAATAGTTTGTTACAAACAGAATAATTTGTGTTTAGTTCAGATGTCCTCTTGATGGATAGCTAGGTGTTATTCTTCCACAATGATAAAGCTGTGTTTTTCCCAATCCTTTTTAAGGGGTATATTTGTCATCACTATATATTGCAGCACCTCCATCTCACTTCTGAGAGAGTTTCCACGAGTTTTGTTTAGTTTGTACTGGAAAATGCAGTCAGGCATAGGCCAGATACCTTCTGTGAGTTTGTGGAGAAGTCAAACCAAGAACCAAATACAGAGTTGCCTTGACTTATGATATACCACTAATTAGTTTTAAACTTCATAGTTGCTAAAAAGGAGAGAAGGACTCAAGTCTCAGAGACATATTTTGGAGCAGACCTTAAGAATGTGTATTTTTTGGGATGTGTATGACAGCACACGCTCTTAACACAAAGAGAGATTTGAGATACAGTGCTTGCTGAGATTTCATAGAGAACCATATGGGTTCATCACAGAGAGAGAAAACTGGTACAGACTCCTCCTCATTGTTGAAAAGGAGAAGTATTTGGGGTAAACAATATTTAGGACTTCACTTGAATTTTGTTTCAAAGGAAACTGAAGGTTTTTTTTCAGAATAATATTTGGAACTGTGCTAAACATGAAAGTTAGGCAGCAGAATTTGTGAACTGACAGGGAACAAACTTATTTGAATATGTAGAACCCTATAGTGTGCTGCTTTTAAAAGCCTTTCAGTCCCTGCCTCTTTCCAATGCTTTTAATATCTCCTAGCTGTCATGGAATATTTTTCCATTGCCACCTAATCTATCCAACAAGCATAGTTTTTGCAGGATAAAAGAAAGACTGAACAAAATTTAAAACAATTTGACTTATGTATATTTTGAAAGATATGGGATGTTTTAGCAAATTTCTGACAGTGTATCCATAGATAATCCGTTGCTTCCATATATAGACAATCTCTTTACATGTCAATTAATACAGTGAGGTGAATGGTTCTGGTCCCTGGCAACATGTAAGGGAGGTTAGAGGTTTGGGAGTAGAAGATGCTCATAAGCAGTCAAACTCCTCTTATGGAAAGAGTGGAGCGACTGATAGACCAAAACCAGGGAATGGCTGGTATGTGGTTTGTAAAAAGTGACTGGTGCCCATTCTTTCTTTCTTTCTTTCTTTCTTTCTTTCTTTCTTTCTTTCTTTCTTTCTTTCTTTCTTTCTTTCTTTCTTTCTTTCTTTCTTTCTTTCTTTCTTTCTTTCTTTCTTTCTTTCTTTCTTTCTTTCTTTCTTTCTTTCTTTCTTTCTTTCTTTCTTTCTTTCTTTCTTTCTTTCTTTCTTTCTTTCTTTCTTTCTTTCTTTCTTTCTTTCTTTCTTTCTTTCTTTCTTTCTTTCTTTCTTTNTTATTTATTTATTTACAATAAATAAATACATAAATATGCTGTTGCTTATTATTTGCACTGGTGAGGCTGCAGCTAGAGCCCTGTGTCCAGTTCCAGCCCATTCACTTAAAAAAAAATCTTGAAAAGATGAAGCGTTTGCACAGAAGGTCAATGAAGCTGGTGATCAGTCTAGAGAGTAAGGCCTGTTAGAAGGCCTGTAAGGCTGAAGAAGCTGAAGGGACATAACCTGGAGGAGAGGAGGGGAGACCACACCACTCTCTACTTAAAAGGAGGCTGTAGCCAGGTAGTGTTGGCCTCTTGTCCCAGGCAACCAGTGACAGATCATGAGGACATAGACTCAAGACTCAGAGAAGGTTCAGGTCGGACATCAAGAAGAATTTTTCAGCTGAAAGGGTGATCAGGCATTGGAACGGGCTGCCCAGAGAGGTGGTGGAGTCACCATCCCCAGAAGCATTGAAGAAACAACTGGACACGGTGCTATGGTCTCACTGACAAAGTGGTGTTCATTCAAAGTTTGGACTTGATAATCTAAGATGTCTTTTCCAACCTAGATAGTTCTGTATTTCTCTTATCAGAATTCTTAATGACACAAATCAACCTACTTTTGTGTAACAATTATCCTGTGACATAAAATTTAAGTAATCTAAAGCTATGCCCCAAGCATGTACTAATTATAGTTCAGTAATGCATTTAAATAATAATGATTCAAACATTTCTTTTTTTTTTTTTTTTCATTTGCAATACTACTAATTTATTTTTAAACTGTTTGGCTGTCATTGCATAAAGCCCAAATACACTTTCGCAGTGCATCACTCAAAGTAAGGAAAAAAAGCCAGAGTCAGAATGTCTTCTCTAATCATTGTTACAAAAGGAAATTACAAAAGCTGATGTTAACCAAACATAGTGTTTTTGTGGATGCTTGGGTTAAAACTGTTTATACTTTCAAAATAGCAATATTACTATTATGCTGCACTGCCAGCTTTTAAAATAGTATTTGCAGCTAGTATCTTCTAGACAGTTTATCAAATAGTTGCTGAACAATATAGGGTCTGAAATTCTTTCACATTATATTGGTTTTTTTCAATTTTTTTTCCTGCTTTACAGCACTGTTTAATTTGTTTGGTATTTGCATGATATTACTGAGATAATGCCACTTCTCTAAGATGAAATGTAGTAGTGCATACTGTCAGAATGCAACAAGACTTTTATTATCTAATTTAGGATGTAAAAGCCTTTTTCTGTGAATAAATATACAGCCACCTCTATGCTAAGGAACAAGGTCACATCTACCAATGGAATAATTAACCACCACAGAAAGATCCAGCCAAAAAAGTAAAGTGTAAATTTTAGTGGAAAATAACTGGAAAGATAATTAACTTAATAAATTTCATCTGCAAGTGTATGCATACATTAACATTTTGAAAATTACGGAGGTAATAAAAATACAGCAAATATCATTCCCAAATGTAACAACAATCCAAGGTTTATTTGATAATTATATTTTAACTACTGGGAATAAAATTATATTCTTGTAGGAAAGAAGGTTTTCTAATGTATTTTCATTTTTTAGAATTCTTTTTTTATTTCAAATGTGAGATAGTGATAATGTTGCTATCTTCACTAAAATAGAATAAAGCTATGAAGCTCAGACTTTTTTAGTAGATCAGCATTTTTGCCTTTTCTAAGGTTGCAAAGAAAGAATTAAATTATATTCTCAACACGAAATTCCACTGAAAGTAGGAGAACCCGACATAAATTTATTACCTTTTATAGATTGGAATATATGAAATCTCCAGTGGCTGTACCAAACCTGAGGCTATGTCCAAACCAAATTCCAGAGAAAGAAAAACACAATCTCTTAGAGGTAAGTTGTGCAGGGACAATTTTTGGGGGATTAAATAAGCTATATTCAGAATAGTCTTTGTCTATCTAGGTAAGTCCAATTACTGTTCTCAAACCAACTCAGACCCAGCAGACTAAGATTTTAGATTGAAAGGTGTGGATTTCAAAAGCAGACTCAGAAAATGAAGATAAATCTACCAGACCAGTCATTTGCATAATGTTATATATATGATTTACAAAATAGTACTTTAAAACTACTTTCTGTTTTGAAGTTTCTATTGACATGAAAATAAATGAATCAAAGAAAATGATAATTTGCCAAGAATTGTAATTGAACTGAAATGGCCTTCTTTGACCTTTTCTTTATTTTGTTTCATGAGAATGCTGAAATTTTCATGCAGATGTCAGCATATGTTAAATATATGCAATTGTATTAAGCAAGAAACTTATTTTTCAGTATGATTGCTTTTAGCAAAATATACTAAAAAAAAGTATTTCCTAAGAGTCTTCAAATGTTTAATAGTGGAGGGAATACCTATGGGATTAATTATCCTTCTTCCTGACCCTTAAGTACCTTTCATTTTTCAAATGTCACACCTGATCTTAGTCACATTACAGTTATTCCTTATTTAAAAGACAACATTGTCCATTCCCATGACCAACATTTTCTTATAATAAGCTTTTGTCATTCTTTGACTCAATTGTCATAATTATCTGAAATGAGAGTCATTGCAAAAAAACCCCAGATTAATTATATATAAACATATATATATTTTATTGTCAATTGCACTGACTGCCATGTCATGCAACAGGTCCATGACCTTGGAGAATGTCCGCTGAAAGTTTGGAAGTGAAAGAAAGAGTACTTCAGCTGATTGCCTCTGTCTTCACATACAAGAGATGGTTTGTTCTTCAACGGTTAGTTCTGTATGTAAATCCATGTGAAGATACCTGGTTTAATAGCTTTAATGTGAAACATATGATTCCATTTTACTTCTTTATTACTTCAGCTCCAAGGGAAACTATGCTGAAAACAGTATAGAAGGATCACTTAATAGAAAATGTAGTCATTTTACTGTATTTGTTACAAGATTAATATAGCACAACTTTTTCCTGAAGTAATTAATTATTAGAGGTAACTATTCTCGAATCTTGTACATGTGAGCTGATAAAAAGAACAGTTGGATGCAAATAAGCTGATCTATCATATTTTTTCACCTCTATTTCATGGGCTTTTGGAGTAGAAAAGTAGAAAAGAAAAGGCTACAGAATTCTTAGGAAATACTGGGTTGGTAGTAAGGAACACAATGCCAAAACCATGCCAATAGCCAAAATCTACTTTCAGCTGATTTGCAGAGGCAAAGACATAGTCCTCTCACAGGAAGCAAGGTATTTGAGCAATGTCAGAGCACGGATGAAGAATGGGTAGATTAGAGTCTGTAAAGACAAAAGGGCTTTGAAGAGATAAATGCTGGGTGGGAGAAGCTAAAATAACAAACACATTGACCACAAAGCCTGGGCAATCAAACAACAGTCACTGGTCCAAGATCCTTGCATCTACAGAAAGGAATTTGCGTTGCAGTGGCAAAGAATTTTTAAAGGCAACAAATCATGAATTTTTAATGCTGAGTTAAAGATAATTTTCTTTCACCTTAACAAAAGAGTTTATTTTACGATAGGAGACTTTTCCATGTTATTAACAACTTTAGAAAGAGATGAAGTCCCACAATTCTATGGCTCCTGGAGTGCCAAATCACATACTGACACACTTTGACCCCACTGCTTGGAGACTTATACAGATATTGGTGAATAGGCACATTATGCTGTGAATATCAAAAACCACACCGTGGATGATAATTTTTTCCTTTTTTCCTAAAATAACTTTTATTTCCACTTTACTAAGAGCCTGATATGTTTAAATCAGTCTTACCTGTAACAAAAGCTAACTGAATTGGGAAATTGGTTAGAAACACTAACAAAGGCTTCTTATCCTTTGCTTTACTCTGCTAAAGTAGTTTCCATAGTCAGAAATACTGTTTGAAAGAGATGAATGGACATATTAACTGGACATGAAAGACAGGTCAAGTCTAAGTTTCACAGCGAGAAACCACAAGAGTAGATAATATTCAAATGGAGAAAAAAAGTCCCACGAAAATGTGACAAAATGTAGCCACAGTATGCAGAACATCATGTTTAATTTTGTGCTTAAATGGTTGCAAAGAACTTTAGTAGAGCTGAAAAAGTTATGCCATGCATGAATAAACACTTAGAGAACTGAGCCCTAAGTTAAAAAATTAACAAGAAGTTTAAAAATCAATGTGTAGGAACAACTAAAAAATTATGGAATCATATTCTTACCCTACCTACTGTAAGGATAGCCAGTTGCACTAATTGAATAGGTTATTGTGGGTAAAATCTAAGATAATCTATGTCCTTAGGAGAAGATACTACCTTAGGTGCACATGAAATCACACAACCACCTTCTCTCTTAAAATATGATTCTACAAATACGTAGGATGTGATTGCTGAGTCACTAATTTGCAAAAGAATGAATTGGGCCTCTAATGCCATTATGAATCAAAAATATTCAGAACAGAGCCTTAGGCAAGAAGCTGATGGCATGCCAGAAGCGGCACCTGCAGGGAACCATGAGCTTGTTAGTGCCGTTCTTTGGGTGAGTGATGTTAAGTTGTTGACTGACCATCACCATCTCCAGGCAGTCTGCTGCTGAGTGAGACTGTGCCCCAGAATTTATCTTTCGTGTTTTGTCTGATCTCATCTATAACACCTCATTGTATTGATTCTGTCAAAATGATGATGGCAAATAGCATTCACCAGGAAACATTGCACGTGATTTTGCAAAAATTACATGTTACTATAAGTTAATGGGAAACAATGGGAACTGCAAAAACTGCACAGGGGAATAAATCACTGCCGGTGAATCTGGCAGTAAAGTTGATTTTCTTTTTCCTCCCAAACACTGACGCCCTTCTCTTTGTCACTGAAATATTGGCAAAAAAACTTTAACAGATAGAAGGAAAAAATAACAAAAAAGCCTCTTTAAGTTATCCTGCTCCACTACTGGGAAAAAACAGCAAAAAAATTGTGTCTCACCAAAAAAAGAATCATTAGAGGAGGGTAGCAGTTATCACTAAAAAGATCTTTTGCTGATGGGCTAAAACTACATAGGACAAAAAAGAAATTAAAGTTCTCGGTGCCTTATCAGCTACAGTGCATCACCCCTGTCTGCTACACCCTGTTTTCCAGCTCTATTCTGCAGCACAGCAGTTTAGTTTCTTTCTTTCTTTTCTTCTCATTTTCCTAACATAAAAGTAGATATTGTGACATCTCATGAATGGCTGTCCTGCACAAGAGACTTTCTGAGGCTATGGTTTATCTCATTTCAAATAATAAATATGGCCCTAAAGAATTCCTGTCCCACTGCCAACCTTCCGTACTTAAAAACACTGCATTTCCCATTTAGTTTTTTTTTTATACAATCTAAAAATAGATGATTTTTCTTTCGGTGAACAAAATTAATATCTACAGACATTCATAAATGTTGTCCTCTTCTAGAGCACAGTTCAGAGAAAACTTGAGAGTTCTGTAATAGATTAAAGTACTTTCAGTCGTTAAGGAAAACTGATGACTTCCTACCCTGTAGAAAAGCTGAACCATGGGAATGCTAGCATATGGTAGAAAATGTGTTGACACATGAAAAGAAATTAAGCAAAACCAGAAAAAAAGAGAAAAAAAAAAAGAAAAAGAAAGGAAAAAAGATAACTTACAAGGGGAAAGAGAATGAATCTCAGAAGCACAAATGATTTGACAAAGCAAGAATTATAGAATCATGGAATGATTTGGGTAGGAAAGGTGTAAGAGGCTCTCTTATTCCAAACACCTGCCATTGGCAGAGACTTACTCAACTAGACCAGGTTGATCAGGGTCCCACTAAACCTGGCCATGAATATTTCAGGGATGGAGCATCCACATCTTCTCTGGGAAACAAAATAAACCAATATTTTAGAAAATTCTCATTTCACTTCACAGTCATCTGATATTTGCAACTATTATTTTGTAGTCTTCTGTTTGCGCTCTGATTTAGACTTTCTATGATTTTTAATTCTAAAAATTATCTAATCTAACATTAGTGTTACACTGCATTGTTTATGTAAAATTAGACCGCAGTCTGAAGGGCACAAGTTCTCTTTCGAAAAAACTATTTGAACTCCTGACTTGTGAAGCAGATTTATCTGGTGGAAAGTCCATTGGAATGTTAAAAAAATGAACTCAGAATTATTTCAGTATTTAAAACAGTTTTTGGGATAATTGGGTGCTAGTTTTCTATCAATACCTCTTGGATCTGACTATATAATTAAACTTGGGATAATACTACACAACAATTACATGCACTTTTTGATAATTTTAGGTTTGGTAGTCCATACTTTAGAAAAAAATTAAAATAAACAAGTGATGGTAACAGAAAATATTAAAAACCTTTTTGTAATATAAAACACTTTTTTCATACTTTATACCTGCATGCCTCTCTCAACTACAAATACTCATTCTTCTGAATATTTCAGACTTTACCTTTGAACCTCTTCAATATACTCTGAACTGTAGAATTCACAGTTTCACACATACAGTAGTTACTGTAACATTCACTCCATTAGTGTCTGCCAGATTCATTTTGGACTTGAAGTGTCCTATCTAAATTGACACCAACTATCCAATTGCAGCACTCTTTACATTTCTGATGTGTCATACTGCATTACATTTTCTGTGTCACCTCCCATCACGTTATATTGTGTCATGCAGAAAAGCCAATGTGAGTTGACATTACACAAGATGATGTGATCTAAAAGATTTAAAGCTATGCAATTCACTGAAGCAGAAAGGTGACACTCTGCAATCTAGGTGTAAATACCTACTCCCCCTAGAGCATCAGTTATCTGCTAAAAATAAGTAATAGATGACCTTTAAAGGTCCCTTCCAGCTCAAACTGTTCTACAATTCTGTGTTTCTATGATATGTTGGATAATTTTTAGAACTTAAGAGGATCTGATTTGAACACTTTCAGTGTAATGCACATAATACTAGACTCCAAGAACACTGCATATTTAGATATACAAAAGCAATGAAAATTAAATTATTATTTTAATTTAAGAGTAATATATTCTGATATTACTAATATTAACTGTTGTACTAGCAAAGTGGATGCTATAGAAAATCAATTAGACCTCACTATGTTCAAAAAAGAAGATAAACATCACTTCCTTAGTTTGATGAATAAAAAGCTATTAAGGGCTAAAGTGGCAATAACTAATGATATTAATGAAATATATATAAAAGTACTAAAATAAGTCCAAGAATTTTGCTTCTCAGTGTCAGGGAATATCCATTCCTGCTGCTTTGAATGTCTTCTCTTAACATCAGATACAAGAAATTGGATTTTGATTTTCCATACATCATCTTGCCAAATGAGTTTTAGGCTAAAATTCATCAAATACAATTTTAGGTGATGAATGGATGTGTCTAAGTTAGGAGTAGTTCCAGAGCACAGTCTTTTACAATTAGAAAAGAAACTGTTAGGGGACTAAAAAATTCAGAAGTACAAGGGAAATTAGGTTGGTACATCCCCATGCCTGTTTGTAGGTACAAATACATGGCCAGCTGCACAGATCACCTCAGACAGACACACTCAGCACTTGCACAAACAAAATTACATCAGTGGCCACATCCTGCTTCCCTCTCCAGCTGAGCAGGATGTAGCTGTATTACTGGGAAATATATATACAATACACACATATATACATGTGCATATGTAAGGTGTGGATTTCTTCAACTCAGAATCTTCAGTATGCCTAGCAGTCTACCTAGCTGGCCTCCCAGTCTTTCCACTTTCTGATAACAGCACACAAAGTCCCCCCAGGCTTCAGCTCTACTTGTCCCTCTGTCTCTTCCTCCCTAAGCCCCCCTGTTCCCTCTCCCATCTTTCTCTCCCTTCACCCTCTCTCATATGAAAACTTCACGAAGTTCAAGGAGGATAAGTGCAAGGTCCTTTTTTCTTGTGTGTGCCGATGTAGTTTTTATGGGTTGATGACAAACTGCACAGGGCTGTTCCTGCAGTGGGTTTCATAGCAGCCAGATGAGGGCATTATTCAGCTACCCCACCCGCCACTGTTCCTCGGTACTCCTTTTATTTGGGTCAAGAATCCCTTTTATCACATAACCTAACTAAAGGCATGATTCACCTTGTGGTAGTAAATAAGTTAAGTGCTTAACATAAAACATGATGAAATTCAAACTTTGAGTTTATTGCAGATTCTGCAAATATCACATGGAACTTTGTTACTCTTGCAGGATGGCTTTTCTGGTCAGCATCTGCCCCTTCTTGTATCACCTTCAGGTGATTTTTTTTGCCTTTCTGGTAACCTTGGTAATAAATACTATTTCTAACAGAAATACAAAACATCATTCCACATCAGCTACTGTGCAGAAAATATTCTATATCCCAACCAAATCCAGTATTTTTCCCCTCTCCTTTTTTTTTCCCAAGTAAAATTGTGAAACAAACCATTTTTTTTTTTTCTGAGGAGAAAGGGAAAAAAAAATCTTCACATGGTATCAAATGCATTATACACCTTTCAGGCAGCTTTTGAAATTTGCTGCTATTAAAGGAAAGACAAGTGTGGGGCTTTTAAAAATGGCATTTTATCTATTGCAAATTATTTGTTGAAAAATTCTCATCACTTCTCATTGTTATGCAATTGATTTAACAGACAAATCGTGTCTCCCTTAACTTAGCAGAAAATGTCAAAGAAAATAAATCTTCCTGAAGAGTAAGTTTTTTAAAGTGAGTCACTCCTGAAAAGTAAATAATAGAACCAGCAAAGATGTCACACATCAAAAAAAGTAAAAGGCACATGAGAGAATATAGAACCATCACAAGGGCAGTTTTTCCCTCTACATTTTGTCTTCAAGATCTCAGAAGGAACATTTTTGAATTATTGCATGTCATGCATCATTTAAGTAAAACTTTGCTTAAATAGACAAGAGCTAACTCACACAGGGGTTTGATAGTCAATTTTTTTTCTAAATTATTCATGTGGGAAATTTTTTAATGTGTATCACTAATGTGAGCTGTAAGCACATAATTGATGAAATCCTGCTTAAAGACCCCGAGGAAGGTGATTTAAAATGGCAATTTGTTAAAATAATGTCTATAAGCTCTGATTCTCTCATGCTCCTACCAGTTAACATAGCATGTTCATTTATCATTGAACTCAGATTAACTCACTCAAACTATGACCTAACCTTATCAAAGTTACTTCAAATTACCACCCATTAAACTGACTGTGTGCTGTAGTAGAAATATCTTATTAAGTAAAGCTTGCTTTGATTGCATTTGAAGTGTGAAACGATGCTAGAGGTGACTTTTATAATTTCAAAATGTGTTCCAAAGATAGATTTCAAGACCTACATATTTTCTATGTAAAATTCAATAAATTATGTATTTTGTTGACAATAACCTTTTAAGCACATGGAAAAAACCTCAAGTTTTTCTTTTTTTTTTACATAAGCATAGAGTTTGAAGAAGACGTACTGACCCTCAGACGTTGTAATATAAACAAACATTGAGTGCTTTTATTAATCAGAAATAAAAAAGTGTTCAAAATATTTTCTAAATCATGCTTTCTTTTCTAAATCATCCATTCTAAAAAATATGTACTAATGGACTAGCAAAGGAAGGACATTAGACCTGCATGTTTTTCTATTGTACTCAAGAATTGGTTCCTATCGGAGGCCTGAGTACTAAGTGAAATACTGACTTACTATGCAGGTAGCATTGATCTGGCAACTACTTATGTAAATATACACACATCTTAGACCTGAGTAGATGACTTGTATGCCCTATTGCATTTGAAATGGCACTAAACATTTTGCCCAGGAAAAAAAAAATTACCCTTTTTGTGTCCTTACAAGTCACCAGAAGTCTACAATCAAGACTGACTTAATACTCCCTTGTATTTGTCTTGGAAACGACCACAGTTCCAAAGGAAGTTTGTTAGGTTTTTTTTCTCTCAAGAGTAATATTTGTAACAGAAGGATTCACGCCAACACTTTACAGAATAACACTCTTTGTTAATATAAAATTATATCAGGTTAAGGTTCAAGGTATTGTGATAGTATTTGCACAAACATATACAAAGCAATGCACAGACAAACTCTAATCCCCAATAAAAATGTTCAGTACACACAGAATAGGCCACACACATGCCAATAGGTGTACTTGCAGGGGAGAAGACAGGTTCAGCCCTATGACTGTTTCAAGAAGTTACAAAGTAGTCTCCTAAATTCCCCTTATTCCCAACTTACCTTTATGGTATTTCTTTATGTTTAAACAGAGCTTGAATGACTCAATTATTGTACACTTTTGCTACTAATTGGTGTAAAATTCCCTTGCTTCACTCTTAAAGATATATCAATAAAATATAGACACTTGCTCAGTGAGTAACTTGGGGGTGGAGTTGTGTGTTAGTATTACAATTAGGTTAAATAAACCAAGTTCATCCAAGGAGAGCAATTTTGCCACAGTTCCTGCCTTGAGAGCAAGACACCTTCTCCTGTCTCCCTGACTGACAGCTGCTGTGGGGTTTATCAGCTGCAAAGGACCATCAAATTCTCCTCCCTGAAAGGGTTTCAAAAGAGCCTTGGACACAGGGTTTCCACTCTGCTCCATCCCCCATTCCATCCCCCTCAGCTTATGGTTGCAGATTGTGTGTGTGGGGAATCTTGGTGGAAGAGGTTTCGAGCATACTGGTCACATTCCATCCAAGGTGCAGCAGCTGCATTTTACCCTATAATTTCAGTATCATTATAACTTCTGTTAGGGTGCAAATATAACTCCTCTGTTTCCAATTTTACCCCCAGTCATGCAAACTAACTAATTTCCATGCCAACTAACACTATAAATGTTGAAGGTGAGGTTTCCTCCACATGAAGATGAGGAGGATACACTAATAAATACCTAAAGATTATTAACACAAAAAAGTAAAACTTCATTGTAATTTAGCTGCTGCTAGTCATGCAGTAAAAATGTAATGAGTATTTAATTAAAATTAAGTATCTCAAACCTGAAATTAGTTTTAGAAAAATGGAGCTAAAAAATACATTCAGAATTTTTTGGTATGCAAGCACAGAACCTCATAATGAGAACAATGTCTTTTTCCTGATCTCCTGAGCCCTTATCCTTATTGTTTTGGGGTTTTTCTCTCTCTCTTTATGATATTTTAGAAAAACCTGGATAATAGACAAAAAGAAAATCCAGAGCATTATTTTTCCAGTTTTTGAGCCAGGTTGTCAGCAATAAAGAGAAGCTAGAATTCTCCGATTCAAATAACTTCTGGAGCTGAGAACCAGTCTGTGAGTTCAATGTAAATTAATTTTTTTTAATTATCAAAAGATTGGGCAAAACTTGTGGTGACAGCATACCAAGAAGTAAGGATAATTGTAGAAATCAGACTGCAATATACTTGTTATTAGTACCGTATAACAGGGGCAGGAAATGAATCTGAACTCAGAAAATTAAGCATCTGCTTTTGTCAAGAGAACTTAAAGCTGAAAAATAGGGTGGAATACTAGAAAAAGCACCTTATTTTTGGGAAAGAATGTTTTGGAAAATATAGAATCGATATATCTATCTAAGGTGGCATCATTAACTCCAGTTTCACCCTGAATTCAAGTAACTCCTTCAATAAATATTCATTATTTATTTGCAGATCCTAGAAGGAAGGTCTTCCTTAAATTTGTCCAGTGCTGAAAAACAAAATCCTGATAGTTCAATGTTATCTAACACTATATTCTAGTTTTGTGACATTCTTTCCTATGATTTTTTTTTTCTATTCTTGTTACAGTACCAAACAACAAAACCACATATGGATTTGTCATTCTTCCCACCCTAAATTTGTATTTTATTATCTGAGCCCCGTATGCATTCTTATAGTTTTATAAATTCTAAATTCTATTCCTTATGCAGGGTATATTATGGGTGAAAAGTATTTTGGAGATATTTCTTTAGTGTATTATAGGCAAATCTTAATAGAATATTGGTACAGTGTGGTGCAGGATTCTAATGTGGAAGATTCCACAAGAATGTTCAGTGTAATTTAAGAGCTTATCTTTTTTTTGTTATGAAATATTTACCAATTATAGTCTGAGATCTGCTCAATGCATCGATTCATCTTGACTTTGAAATACATAATTATGCAGGAGTAAATAAAAAAATTAAATAATGTAAAGAAAAATTTTATCATAAGTAGAAGATTCCCATCAATCGCAATACCACTTTCTTAATTCCATGAAACCACTGGAGCCTTGAGAAAGTAATGATTCTCACACAGACTCATCAAACATTGCTTATAATAATAAGTCAATAGATCTTGATGAAATTGTAATTTTCAAGAGTCCAAGACCAATATCTTCAAGAAAATGATAATGCTGGAAATTGGGAAAAAAAAAAAGGCAGACTAAAATTTATTTTCAATGTACCTTGAGTCCTGTTTGCTGTTTGAAATTATTGAAGAGCAGTGTTAAAATGTCCTATGGTAAAGAAACTTTTTTTTTTGTAATGAAAAACAAAATAAAGGAATGTTATTTTTTTTTTGCTGTATTTTTTCCTCTTTAATTTCCTTAGTTCTAGGTTAGAAGAAAGAAGGGCCTACTAACACCAAGAAATAGATGGATTACTCTAATAAAGTGCCGCAGCCATCACATCTCAACTGCCTGTTACACCAGTGGATGATAGGTGGAAACATGGGAGATGGCACAGTGTCCTTGATAGGCCTCTGTGTAATGAATGAGAGGAGTCTCTGTGATTGCCATATCACTTCACTCCACCTGACATCAAAACTGTGAAAACAAGGTATGGACATTCCGGGTTCCTTATGTAACTCAGGTCAAAATGGGATTCTAAACCTAATTGTTTTAGAAATATTATATAGTGATTCAACTAGACCACTTTTCTTTACTATACCAGGAATATGGAATATAACCTCAGCAAAACCAGACAACATTCTCCTTCACTGTGTTCTGAAGGTAGAGAATGAATACTTTTTGTTCAATGTAA
Organism: Polioptila caerulea; assembly: GCA_013397295.1. Taxonomy (NCBI): domain Eukaryota; kingdom Metazoa; phylum Chordata; class Aves; order Passeriformes; family Certhiidae; genus Polioptila; species Polioptila caerulea. Next base: position 179,562 of record VYXF01008413.1, read on the forward strand.
TTACCCATTATGCTGTGATGTTATATCAATTATGTGTGGAAAATGTGTTTGCTGCAATAAAAAGATCTCGTTTACACTGTGCAAGCAAAAGAAAGCAATCATGTATTTATAATAACACTGAATTTAAAAATTCATTGGGAAATTTTTTGATGTATTGGACTACAGAAAAAGAAAGGCTGACAAAAACCCCAAGAAATCTCTAAGAAAATTACAAAGGATATTATGTATTTCTAAATGTTTTGTATGCTTCTGTTGTTCTGTTAGCTCAATATATGTGGTGTGTAAAGGCTTTTAAAATCTTTTTAAAAATAAAGGCCAGTCATATAAAAAAAAAAAATTTCTGAAGCAAGCCTATGTAAGATGATAATTTTTAATCAGAACCTCACTAGATTTTTTGTGTGATTCTTGGTATAGAATTACACAACACATTAAAATACAATGTTAAAGATGTTTCTGATTGCTTAATGTAACAGTACTTGCCTGAATTCTTATGATAATAGTGCTGGTGTTTGATTAGTCCTTTTCCCTGTATAGCAAAGACCGACTATCATGGAAAACAAGATTTTTTTCTTTCAGAAGAGATAAAATTAATTTTTAATAAGGAATAGAAAGAGCTGTAATTTTCTTATTTTGTCTCTGGACTGGTTAGCTGATACCTGAAATTGTCCAGAATCTATTATGAAAGAATTTCCTGATTTAAATAATCTGTGGTTTAGTAATTAATACAAAGCCAACTAGAAAACCTAGTTTAAGAGAAAGGATGACTTTTTTTCTCTTAAAATGTCTTTATCTAGGGAATATTGATCCAGGAAGACTGGTGACCCCAAAATTGAGTAGAAAATTGGAAAAATATTGTCTTCATTGACTAACTGGGGTTTTTTTCATCCATTATGTCACTATTTGTTTCAATTAACGAAAAAATATTTCAATGGATCTCCAAAATTATATTTTAAAAAATTAATAGGATATCCTTTAGTAAAAAAAATCTGAAATCTCAAGGGATTTTTAGCACATTTTTTCTATTTGGTTTATCTCTTTATCTTGCATTATGACTTGTTGAAATGCTTATACAAATTAGGAGAAACTTGAAATCCTAAGTCAGCCATCATATCCTTTCCCCATGCCTTTGAGTGTTCAAATTGATACTGTTTTCTGAAGCTGATGTTTAGCAACACTTTTTATCATTTTTGAAAAGCATGATAATTGTTTTAGCTACTTTTTCAGAAGTTACTTCTGAGGTAATTTCTGAGTTTTATTTTCAACTATCTGTAATCCTTTTTTAATCTTACATAAGGTACTCTGCATTTTTGTACCTCTGATTCCTGACTGGTTGAAAGGAATTGTTTTACTTCAATTTTTTTCTAAGGTTCTACAGCTATTCTATTATATACTTCTTGCTTCATACTGTTGAAAAGAAGAATATTTTTTTAAAAAGCTATAAGTGATAATGTCACGTGACTCTCCCTTTGCATTAAGTATTTTGCCATTCATCCACATAAGATAATATTTTCCGTGCAGCATGACCACAAAGTCTCAGATTCTTCTCGAAACTGTGGATATTTAAATTTGGAAATATCTATTACAGGTGTTTGCTTATGAAAAAAAGGTTCAATGCAATTACTGCAACTGTGCTGCTTACCTGGAACAGATTTACTATTTAAAACGATTAAAGGGTTTCTCTGACAAGCAGCTGTGTCTCTACAAAGGCTTTCTGTAGCTCCTGTGCTGTGCCTGCTAGGCCTGTGTGCTTGCCTCTAATGTCACTGGACACTGAAGGCAATGGAGTCAAACCCTGACCTGGAACATCTGTGGGCTGCACTGGTTTCCAGCTTGAGTGTTGCAAGGAAACTGGAAAACAGGTTACACCACAAGCGTGTGAAGAAATCACACTTGGCTTCACTGAAGGTGAGTCTAGTCATATCTTTTATCAAGGTTTCCCAATAATTTATGCTAATAAAATAGGATAATATTTTATACTTCACTAAATCTTAATTGCTTTAGCAAACTGGAACAACTTCAAAGGACACCTACCCCAAGGCATTGATTTACAGTATGGAAAAAATTGATATAAGTCCCAGAGATAATCAAGCAGAATAGGGAATTCCTTCCAAGCACCAAAGATATCAAGGGAGCTTTCTAACAACTAGATTATTAGATATTTTTGATGCTATCAGAAACTATCAATGCTACTTTTTCTTTCCTTCAAAAATATAGTTTAATATTTGCAAATGTAACTGGCCACATTCAGCTGTTGGTCCATGCTGAGTGAAAATCTGTCTCTGTCTTTCTAGTTCTCTAACCTTTTTCAGTGTATTTTGACCCTAGGTGACTGTTACTAAATATGTAAAATCAATGACCCTAAAAAATTTCTTTATATGGTAATTTATTCATTGATTTTGCAATTCTGTGGATCTGGAAGATTATAATTTCAGGTTTCTATTGCTTAATAAATGGTAACATTTCTGCCACAGTGAAGTACCTCTTGGAAGGTCCATCTACAAAATAGAGGAGAACACACAAATAAATGTCTATGGGTTTTATTAGGATATTAGTGCCTCATTCTTTCAACATGCTAGCCTTATTCACAAAAAATATCTTTTTGTATATCTCTATTTTAAAGATATAATTCATTTTTAAAAGGACTTGAATTGGGAAATAATTTATTAAGTAAAATGGAGAGTCTGATAGAATAATGCTAAAAAAATGTTAATTAATTAATAGGGTTTGCGAAGGTTTTTATTCAAACTGGGATGTAATTTTTGACATGTACTGCCCTGTGCACCTTCTTAAATAAAAGTTGTCTACTTTCCTCTGAATATTCTGAATAAACATAATAATACATCTGAAAAGGTATTTAAAAATCTTCAGAATCAAACAGTATTTTACCTTTGAGCTACAGGAACAATTTAAATATATGGTCATTAAAAGCACGATATAGACTTCATTTGATATTAGAAAGATAAGATTTCTGACATTTTCATGTACTTCAATCACACCGGTAGGTATTAAGAGTTCAAGCAGGATAGTATAGTGAAGTTAAAAAAAAATAATAACCAATTCTTAGATTTAAAGACTAAGAAAATATAAATTAGTTCTTTAAAATAATGTACATAGATAACAAATACAGTGTAAAAGCAGAAGCAGTATTGATGCTTTGCAAATTTAGAAAGCTTTGATAAGGGAAATAAGGATTACTGAAGTGAAAATTTGCATAGCTGAGTAACAATACAGTAAAAATTTTAAAAATACCCTGGGATTTTAGATGATATATCTGGCTTAATAGACTACATCTTAAGGATTGCTGTTACTGTTCCTTTGAACTTCCAAAGAAGTTTCTATATAGTTGCATGGGATTTGTCATTAACCTGGTCTAAGTCATGTTCAAGTAAGGGTTGCAGAAACAGACTGTATGTTATGTTATTCTTCGTTCAAGGAACACACAAAACAGTCAGGTTTCCCCTGAAGGAAGACTTTGATTTTTGCGAGGTATGAATAGATCATCTGAAATTAAATTTACATGACCTAATAATTAATTTAAAATTCTGTGGTTTCTAAGGAAGATGTGACTGCCAGAAAACAAGAGAATAAAATGTTTATACAGTTTGCATATCCCTTTCCCTGTACTCACAAAGGCATTGAATTTTATTTAAAACTTTTGTCTGAGCTTCTATGTGAAGATAAATACGGACGGAGAGTAAAATTTCCACTATCAAGTTTGGTCTCCACAACTTCATCTTCTTCCTGTTGTGATTAAAAAAAAAAACAACAACAGAAACAAACAAACAAACAACCCCTCCCCCAAAAAACCCCAGAAAACTCCCCCCCAAAACACTACAAAAGCAAATAAAGCTAAATTAACCAAACTAAACCACCACCAATGACAACAAAAAAACAACCAACCAACCAAAAGAAAAAACCCAAACAATAACTCAAACTACCAAATCAAACCAAAATACTCTCAAACCAGAAATTTTTAGTAGATAGTTTGAGATATAGAGCCCTAAGTTAGAGCTATAATTGTTGCCATTATCTCAACAGCTTCTCTTCCACTAAGATCAGCTTCTGATCTTATAATTTTGCTATGAATCTTTCTGTTTTAGAGACAAAACAGCAGAAGAAAGGTCCAGCCTGTAACACCAATGCAGTTTGCAAGTGGATATGTTTGTTATGATTGTCTGTTTTAGGTGTCTTCTCTGCTGCCAGGCATAACTTTGTTCACATATTTGTGAAATTTGCTGATTGTCACAGTTGTTTAACTTTAAAAAGTGTGATTATAGGTAATTGGAGCAAGTTGTCCAAGTGCCTCTTATGTGAATTTATAATCTCTAGGGTAGTAGTTATTGTATACCCCTCAGCAGGATCCTCAGGCTTACATTTGAAAAGATTTTTCTTTAACTACACTTAGAATTTGAAAATGTGCAGTACTCTAAATCCTCAACATTATGCGTGGTAAGAGATTGAAGGAAAAGGTGGAACTCACATTTCAGTCTTCAGAGGTAAGCATTTAAAAGTGAGGAAAAAAATGTAAGATTTTTTTTTTTTTTAAATCTAGTTGCCATATTTTTTAATGTTTTAATGAATTTCTTCTGCTTTCTGAGTAACATACTGACACAGTGATGGCAAGCCCATCAGATGATATCAGTCCTGAGAGAATGGAATTGAATGGTAGGAGATGCATAGAACAAAACAATGGGGTGGGAGGAGGGATGATTGTTCTGTCTGATCAGGACACTATTGCCAAAGTAGAGTGCTTCAGCTCCTCTATTTCTGTTTCCTGTTTTTTGTCTGTTTCAGATTCAAACTTCCTGACAGGCTGTCTGATGCAAAAATTCAGAAAGCAGAAAAAATTCCTGAGCTGGTCTGCATGAGCGGCATATGTAGGAAAGTGAAATTGAACAGCTGTCTGAGTCTTGCACTTCACTTGGGAAGGCCTGCTCAGTATGTTGGAAAACAGAGATGTTACAGCTTACTTTTCCAGCAGATGTGTGTTGGTTTGTACACCAAATTGAAATTATAGAGAAAAATTCATAGCTGGTGTAATTCATAATAACTACCACAGATGACTAGTTCATACCTGCTGAGTGTAAATCCCACAGGATGCTTTCATAAGCACTGGATTTAGAATATTTCAAAGATGAATCCATTTTAGAATTTTAAACATCCAAGACTTATTATTCTAATCATTTCTGAGCTTTCTAAGTAGAAAGTGCTGTAACTAAACTTTTCTTAAATTAAAAAAAAAAAAAAGATATTTAGTTACATATTTGCCTGAAAAGAGGAACAAATCTAATTTCTGATCTCTTTCACAGATTTAACAGAAGCTAGCATACTTCAGTAGAGACATCTATACTAATGATTTTGGTGAACAATTGAGTTCAACAATTCCACAGACTGTCTGGATAAGAATACAGGACTAGCATTCACAGCCCCAGACATCTGATTTGAGATCATCCTCAAGTTCCACTGCCCTGAACCAGTGATCTTTAAAATGTCAAAATGTTATGCTTATTGTTTCTGTTATTACAGTGGAGTAAAAGAAAATGCACTTAAAAATGTATAGTCTTTCTAGACAACAAAAGACATTATGTCCTGCCAAATATATTAGTTGAGGAATATTAAACCTGCAATACTTGAAAAGCTACTAGTCAAGCATTCTATCTAAAATATCATAATATGATGCATACCTAATAGCTGAGAGTTGCTATACTTTCTAAAGACACAGCTCAAATTCTGCTCCTCTGGTCATCTGAATGCAACCCCCATGCTGTATTCTCATACAAGCCCAGCCAAATAAGAACCATAATACACTATGAGTTATCTGGCACAACGGAGTTGTCAAATGCAAATAAATAAATAAATAAAAACTAATATAAGAAATAATGGAGTAAATGTTTTTTTTCAATACATTCACCTGGAAAAGATATGTTTTTTCTATATTATATCTATCTCTGACCAAATTTACATCTAGAGCTATATATCTAGAGGTAGATATATAATTTTTACAGGCCAGGATTTTTTTATTTTGGTAGAAGTACCGAGAAACATTTATTTCATGTTTTCATTAATGCTATAGAAATTTATTTTGAAATCAAGACTTTTAACCCAATACAGTGATCACCTCGTGTTCTGTATTTTAGAATGAGTTGCTTTAGTTAATAAACTTATTTATGAGTGGAAGAGAAGTAAACCTGAAGTCATACAGTCACAAAAATTTTGTCTAGAGGACACAATCCAGTTTTATCTCCTGACTAAACCAGGACTACCTTTAAGACTGAATAGATTTTTGCATGCAAATTTTCTTCAAATTTCTGCAAAAAAGTTCTAAAAAATGGCCATTATTTTTCAGACATTGACTCATGGCTGAAGGATCTACAGTTTCCTGGTTTTCTTTCTTTCTCTTTCTGAAGAAAAGAATATTTCATAATGTTTTGCAGATGTAAGACTTTTTTTTTTTTTTTTTTNNTTGTAAGCTTTTTTTTTTTTTTCTTTTTTTTTTGGTGCAGATTTCCAGTCAATTGAATATTTCACAAACTATGAGTCCTTCCAGCGTCCTCAAATATTTAATGTCAGGTCTCATGGATAGGAATAAAATGAGATTTCCCAATTAGTCTTTATTACTCTTAGTTAGCCTTCTACTTCCCAATCGATTTTGATATGCCTAGAAATATATCATACATGGATGTTTTTTAAACACACCCATGTATACATGCTAACAGCTGCACAGAATGAGCATGAGACAGATAGAGTACTATATTAAAAAAAAAAAAACAAAGTAGGAATGGCCTAAAATTTATTTTCATTTAGTCAGTAAGAGATAATTGAGTATAATTAATGCTCATTTAGATATTTTCTTTATTAAACAGACAGAAAATCTAAATATGTTTCCCTGGAGGGAAAATTATCACAAACTGAGCAATTTTTTTCTTTTTATTAAGAAATAAAGCAAGATGTCAAATGGTAGGCCCAAGGAGAAAGTCATGACCACTGGCAGTTCACTGTCACTCATCTTCCCCCAGTGAATTAATTTGCTGTAAAAATTAGAAATATCATCATTTGTGTCAGAACCAAACCCATTAGATTTATATCCAGAGGATGAAAGGAATTTTCAGACATATCTAGAAGCTCTTATACTTCTGTAATCTTATTATTCAGCAGCTGAGTATCTTGGATTCTAACTCAGCGTTTGAACTCATGGACATTTACCTGTTAAATTTATGTGCCAAATGAAATGTTTCAAAACTGATAAAACAAGAAATAAAAAAGGATTTCAAAACTACATATGACCTTCTTTCAAATTTTATATTTAACTAAAAACTAAATCTAGTTTTAAGAAAAGATAGAGTTACAGCTAAAATATTCACCACAGTTTAGTTTTAATTGTATTTCTGGCTTTTGTTCAGTTTTGGTATAATACTTTTGGAGATTGATCAAAAAAAATTTAAATTATTCCATTTAAAAAATAAACAAACCCTAAAATATTATCTAAATTTGAAATGGAACAGGATTTTCCTAGTAATCAATTACAAAATACTTTTTAAAAAATGAACAGAACTGACCTGATATATTTCACTAGCTTTTTTTCCTATGAAAAGAATGAGGAGAAAAAAAATTGAAAGACCCTTATTAAAAACCACAGGAATATTATGTTTAATTAGAATGTAATACAATCCAGTAATCTTGTTGCAACACTGTACTCTGTATAAGACTATACATGTTAACAAAGTTGAGAAAGTTTTCTCTTGTAACTCTGTTTATTTCAAGCAGTCTACCACAGAGATGGGTAAAATTATTGGTTATTTTTTTACATTTTAGAAATCTTCTGTAAAAATCTTTGGCAATCAGTTGAACCATTATGCTTTCACCCTGTCTTGCTGAGAAATAGAGCAGGCTAGCAGTGGAAATTCAGAAACTGAATTTTGAAGTATAGCTGCAATTGATTTGAACCAGTAGGGTACAGAGTACAGCTTCATTAATGTAGATGCACAGAAAGATAATTGAAATAAAAGCCTGTTTTATGGTCTCATGCAGTATAAGTAGTTATTGTGGTCCCAGAATAGAAGGTTAATTCAACATTTTATATGAAATGCAGCTTCAGATTAAGGATCCAGGTTTTATGTTAACAATGTAGATTTCTATGTGTGTGCTACTTGTCTAAATTTTCATTATACTCAGTGAAGAACTAAATTTGCGGTCAATAGAATTTGTCTTTTTTGAAAACAGACATACTTGGCAAAAAATAATTATGTTTAAAAAACCATCTCCAAACTTTAGAACCAAGATTTTTGACAGAATGTACTACAGACCTTTGTTCTCTTTTTCTTCAGAAAATGTCCAGTTTGAATTCTAAATTGTAAATAGAATCACAGAATAGTTGTGAAAAGCAACTCTGGAAATACTATAGTCCCAGAGAAAGTAGGTCAGGTGGAGCAGGTTGCTCAGAATGGTGTTCAGTTGGGTTTTGAATATCTCGAATGCTGGAAATTCTACAATGTTTCCAGACAACTTGTTCAAGTGTCTGACCACTATCACCATAAAAAAAAAAAAAAAAAAAAAAAAAGTAGTG
>VYXF01008413.1:188272-205197 GCA_013397295.1 Polioptila caerulea
GTTGAAGTGTCTGGCCCCCTTCACCAAAAAAAAAAAAAAAAAAAAAAAAATATGATGCCGTGTGAAAGGATGGTATGAATGCTTTTTGTTTGGAATTAAGGTAATGATGGAATGCAAAATGGTTTAGTGAATGATATTTTATACCAAATAAATAAATACAATACCTTGAGAGGAAGAAAAGAGAAAATAATGAGAAAAAAGTACATGAGTAAACATAAAATCACTTGCTAGAACATAATGCATTCTGAGTTGGTATTCCTTCAGCTTATATTCACAGCCATGGCAGTCTGAGAGAGCACCCTGCTTTAACAATTTCTAGTCTCTTGAACAAACTGAAACAAAATAAGCATTAGCATTAGTTGAGCTGCACACATGGTAGGTTGTGTGAGGGCCAAACAACAGTCATCAATTTTATATTTTAGATCTTTTCCTTTAGCACTGAGCTCAATACCCAAGAGAGGAGCTAGGAGTTTCAGAGAGGTGAGCTAACTTTTTGAGAGACTTTTAGAGAAAACCAACAGGAAATACTGAGTATAGGGGGAAGTCCAAGTTCCTGCCATTCTCTGGGCACAACAACCCCTCAAAAAATGACACTTCAAGAAAAGTTTCTTTTTTTCTTCCTCAAATTCGCTTTTGAAAACCAACCATTGGAGAATAAAATTCAACCAATTTTCTCTTCAAGACATGTTCAAGACTCAGTATTGACGAAATTATTCCGAGAAAGAAAAGGAAGATGTTTTGAAGGAAGAACACTCATGACAGATCTGGGAATTGTAAACCTAGATTTGTTTGAAGCTCATGTACTTTACAAGTGGTCTATGAACAGACTCTGAGTTTATTGATTATTCTGGGAAATTGCTTATGTCCTTTTCTTCTATTGCAGTTTCCATAAAATAAGATCTTGTAGGGGTAAGCATTACCATAAAACCAAGTGGTCAAGCTATTATAAGGTGAATTGCCACTCATTCAGCTATGACAGCCTCTTATGAAGCAACTCTCTTGAAATACACTGCGAGTATTCTAAGCATCAGGCATTCAAAATCTTTGCCACTTTTATGGCAATGCTATTTTTTTGCAACTTATGACTACATCCATCTTAATAACTAAATTGGAGCAGGGCTCATTCTCTAGTAATAGCAGCATAGAAATGCTTTTTCCTACAAAGTTAAACTTTCTTATGTCTGAGAATAAAATGATTGTATTCAAATGGAATTGCTGTTAACAAAGTTTCTTTTTATTTTCGGTGAGAATGTAAATTGGCCTTAGGAAAAAGTGCCAGCAAATACTGCACAACGATTTTAGTAGTTAGAGAAGTATATGCCAGGCTGAGCCCTGCAGTCTTGTCCTGTTTATTTGCTATTTCAAATGTAAAGAGCAGGACTTATAGAGAAGTTAGAACTGTTATTTCTCAAGTAAGATAGTTATAGATATTTAAAGATACTACTATATGAGTATATAGGTTTTTTTATGATGATTAAGAAATACTGCTCAAGGAGTAATACTTTTTTTTTCCAGATTGTATATTTGAACATTGTTCTTCAATTCCATCTACCATTTTAAAATGTTGCTTTTTACTCTTTAAATACTTCTAAATTTTCTCAAAGTTTGCAATGGAATATATAGTCAGGGTACTGTGGACTTCAGGAGACCTTGACAATAATCCTTATTGGATGCAAGGTTCATTGCCTTGCTCAAGGCTCTTGCATGGCTGTCAGAGATCACATCATTTTCTACTAATCTCTTAGGGATGCTCAAAGGATTAATTAGGCAATGTGTTTTGAAGCACTTTGAAGATGAAAAGTGCTAAGCATTACGAGGAAAAAGGTTGGGGAGGGGAACCGGGGTTTGACAGGTAGCTGAAATACAGCTTCAAAATCTCTCATTTGTTATTAAGAGCCTTAATTCTCTCTGAATTATCTCTGATCTGGGTTTCAGAACAGTAAGAAAATCTTTAAAACATCACCCTACTTCGTTTGAACCAGATGAAGGTTACACGTTTCCCCCTCTGTTCTTTCCCTTTAATTAATTGTGATAAATACAATGGAACTTGCTGTTCAAAGAGTTTCAACTGCTTAAATGTTACCTTGTAGTAAATATAAAACACTCTATGCTTGCATGACTTTCCAACAGCTTGTTAAAAGGAGAAAAGAATTGGCAATGTGTCCCAGGAGGAATGGAAAAAGCTTTGAAAGCACCACCATTACAGCTGGAGCACCTCAGAGGTGTTTCACTTTATGCCTGAAGTTTGTTGGATCAAAAGAACTTAAATCTCACTATTTTCACTTCATAGACTTCTTCACTTTTAGTGGTGGGCCTTGGCATCAAAGGAGTTAAGGTTTCCAGTTTAGCAGGTGGAATGTGGGTAGTAATGTTTAAGGTTACAAGAAGAAGAAAGTTTAAAACTGCTCTTTTTATTCAAACGTTGAAGCTATGGACATATGCTTTTGTCTTGTATGTGATTTGTCTTTATCAAAGCAGAGGTGTCCTAATCCCAGAATTGTGAATGTAACTTTCATCAACAAAGGATTTTTGGGAAAAAAATTGCTTTCCAAATGAAACCTCTAGGCTGAGTATTCCAAATGAGCTAAAGAAGAGGAATCATAAACAGTTTTCCACTTCTATTTGCAATGTAAGGAAATGTGTTTCCACTTTTATTGAGAGTAAATTGTGTCCAGTCTTTTGGAGATATCCTGCCTCAGATTCTGCTGGAGCCTCTTAACAGGTAAAAAATCAACCCATGTATCACAAAAATGCATATGCAAAAAAGCCCTCATCTAGTAGAAGTTCAACGTACCTGCCCCCACAAGTATATAAATGTCATAACAGTGAAAATAGAGATAAAATCTTTTTTCTTAAAATAAAAAAAAAAAAAAAAAGAATGAAGAGTGAGAAATATTTTTCTTGGCAATAAGTCATTTATGCAAAATGGCATTATAAATTTATTTTTAGAATGCCACAACTGAACTTCAAAATAAGTATTCTTCATCTTCTGCCTTTATCTATTTCCTTTCATATGATTTTGTGACTTCTAAATTCAAAAGAGAAACCAAATCAAAATGAAAAGGCAGGAAGATTCAATATACCAACATGACAGAAAAATGCACATTATTTAGTTTGGAGTTTTTGGTGATATGCATAAAAGCAGGCAAAAAAACCCCAAGCTGTCAGTATTTCTAAAAATGCTTTGAATTATCTTCTCTTGTTTGATCACAAGAGACAAGAAGACTATTTCTTCACAGCCTGACTAGGTGATAAATGCATTTTAATGGAATTACTTATAACACCACTACTAAAATCACATTGGTTAAATAACTTTGTGTTTGAACTAGTGAGCTGGTCTTGATGAAAAAAAGAACTGCCTCAAAAATGTTGACAAGATGATTAAATTACCTCTACAAGCGCATCCTATCACGTATGGTGAACACATCTTTAATTTTAGGGTGGCTTTAGACCCTCAGTAAGCAAACCTATTAAACTCCAACAATAATTATAATAACAACCAAATCAGTACCTATAGTATTGCATATCTTCTTAGGTTTAAAAGACCATAACATGCTTTTGTTCTGTTAATGTATTTGGTGTTTTGAATTATGTCAGAAATTATTGTCCACAGTAGCATTTTTTGCACTTCATCTTTTCAAAATTGATCATATTTTATTTCATCATTTATACTTCTGTTAATCCAAAATGCTTCTTTGTTTTAAGGTCTTAAATGCAAAGAAGGTCACACAAAATAATAGTTACAGTGTTAGGTTCAATTAGCAGAATATTTTAGGATCAGATGTAAGTGAAAATTTGAAATGCATAGTTTTAAAAGTTGGGAGTTGAATATTAATGCTAGAATGGCAATATGAGGGCAACAAAATACTTGTTTAGCCTGATAACTTTTCTCCGTCATTAATCGGTTGCACAGGGTATGAGAACAGGCAAATGCATAGGGGTAGCTCCCATCAACATGTATTTTAGGCACTTTTTGCACAATAGATGATAAAGCTTTTTGTGATTTTTTTTTTTCTTTCTTCCATAAGTTTGCTTTGTTCCTTTTTGAGCCACCAACGGTTCTGTTCTCAACAGTATGCTTTTGACAAGCTGTTGAGTGAAGCAATACATCCTTCTGCAGTGTTCCATCTCTCAGCTGCTATGAATCTACACAGCTCATGCTTTCTAAACATGTACTTTCTAAGCAGTTCCTAACTGCAGCATCACAGTTTTTAAAAGCTGCCTGATCTGAGCAGAATGATTCAAACTGTATACAGTAAGTTTTACATATCACACACCTATCCCATTTGAAAACAAACGACACCGACGCGCGTGCCCCACAAGGTGCCAGCTCATGAGCTGAAGCAGTGGCCCAAATCACTTCAAAGTTAGCCTGATCCCACACACACCTGTGGCTCAGATCAGCTGGCACTATTTCAGATAAATTGCCTGGAGGATAATATATGTTGAGGACCATCCTGAGGGCTGGGTGTGACACGTCTATTTTAGGGGCAAACAGAGTTCATGTACTTAAATGTAAGCTAGGATACAAAGTTTGGTCTGAGGGTTTAAGAATGTCCATGGCTGAATATGAGGAATTCATATATTCATATGTGGAATATGAGGTCAGCCTAAATGCATTTTTAGGTAAAATTCTTAGACATACAGATTTTTTTTATTAAAAAAATACAGAAATGAATCAATGTAATGCAACTTTGTTAATTTATGTTTTTGTCATTAAGAATCAACAAAATGCCTACATGCTAATGGTTTTTTTTATGAAGTAAAAACTACATAATTATATTTTCTTAGTCTATATGGTCAGTACTAAGAATAACAGCAAGCTAAGCCTTAAAACTATCCTAGCAGTACGGCCTGTTCCTGTCAAACATTTTATCTTGATGTCATGATAACAGTCCATGTCATTTGAAATGAGAAGTGATAATATTTGAGCAAATACTATGGGTATAGCTTAGCAGAATCATTGTGCAGGCTAAAGCTGCTGAAGTCCCAAGTCCTATATTAATTGATTTCTTTAATGTGTGCTAAAATATTAGCCAATATTTCATTTCATTGCCTTCATAAATTTTATATAACCCTATTCCATCTGAATCGAATACATTTTATCTCAGATCAAAATCTTTCCATTTGATTAAGGCTTTGCTAACACATTTTAGTCTTTTTACCTTAGTATTGCCACAGCTTCTGAAAAGATATTTGACAGAGTAGATTGAACATTTCTGGGTTTATTGGCTTTTTTTTTTTTTTTTTTTGAGACTCTGACTTTGGGAAAACATTTTGCTTCTAAGTTGACAGCTTTATTCCAACCCTAAGGCATCTGTGATAATTAATAACTGTGTCAGATCAGTTCATTCTAAACAGATGTGCTATGCAGGGTTTTTCCTTATCTCCCCTGTTTTCTACCTTGGTAAGTGACCTTTATTAAATTATGTTTCAAACCAAGAATTCATGACATTCAGATTTCATAGGGCAAGATGAGAATTCTATTATCTCAGCTCATACAAGAAGCTGTATTATTCTATAGTATTCTGAGTGTATCTTACTTGCAGGCTTTTTGTTTTGTATTTTAATGCAGGTTTTGGTGGAAAAAACATTAAGACCAAATCAGGATAGGATATTCCTCTTTCATTCAATTTTATTTCTCCTGTCTTTTTATTTTTCTTTGGGTTTTTTTGTTTTGTTTTATTTTGTTTTTTTAGATAAGCTATATAAATTAGTTTTATTTTAAGGTGATTATATACTTGTTTCCTTCAACATTTAAAATATGTTTTCACTTTTTTCTCATTTCTTATTTATTGTCTAAACTAGAAACTGTTTCTTTAAGAAATATATTTTAGAGATGCTATGGATGAGTGTTTTATGCACTAATACTTCATGCCATTTTGTTCTCCTATCTGAAAAGTAGTAGGAAAAAAAAGTGAGTGGCAAGGATCTACTTGTCATTCATATATGCTTCATGGGTTTTTTATTATATAATTTCAAGATCAAATAAGGCAGAAATTCATAATTTTGCCACAAAATTTACAAAAAAACCCCTGTAAGTAAAGGATAAACAAACTCATCTAACCCACCAAGAGCACCAAGTAATCAGGTCATGATTACATTGAAAAAAACCTTTTCTCGTACTCCTCTCTTTGAGTCACAGCTTCTGACAGGAGTCTGCTCCACTGAAGGCTTTGCATGAGCTCAATTTCCTCCAGGGAACGTCCACTTATTGCATTGTGGGATACTACATGGGCTGCAGGTGGATATCTGCTCTCCCACGAACTTCCACAGACAGGGGGACAACTTACTTCACCACAGGCTGTGGGGGAGTCTCTGCTATCACACCTGGAGCACCTCCTCCCTATTGACCATCTCTGACCTTGGTGTCTGCAGAGCTGTTCCTTTTCTCAAGCTTTTTTCTTACCCCTCACTGTTTGGGCAGTGTTATTCCCACTCTTAAATATACTTTCTTGAGGTGTCACCCTTTGGAGCCCAGGGCACAGAAGTGCCTGCAGTGTGTCAGCTGAAGACAGCTGGAAGCAGCATGGCTGGGGAAACCCCAGCCTCAATTTCACCCTTCCATGTGTATATATATTTGTATGCACATTTGTTACTGCACCTATATTTAAAATAGTGAGTTTTAAGAGAGTACAAGAAACTTTTTGAGCAATCATGTACTAACATTTTTATTAAAATGTGTCATCAGCATCATGGAATTTCTCGGAATTCAGCTCTTAATTTTAAATGTTCTTAATTTAGCTACTGCCTTGAGAGAGATTCTACTGTTTACCAACTCCTGATTAATTTTACTTTTTTTTTAAGGGTTCTTTTACATTTTAGTTTAACCTTATAAATAGACATGCTATTAGTCATGGATCTGACTCAAAACCCACAAAAAATAGAAAATGAAATGTTGGGAGGAAAAAGTAGGACAATGTAATTATTATAAAAGCCATGTGAAAAAAGATGGCTAGGGATTAAGAGAAAATTTAGAAAAAATATTCATAACCATGTTTTTTCACAGATTGATTCCATGCTTCAAATTTTTATTCATTTGCTTTGTTTTTTTTATTTATTTCCATTTATTTACTTGGTTGTGTTTTCTCCCCTTCTGAAGTTACAGTAGGAGGGGTAGTTTCTCTGCTGAGTACATGTAGTGCATTACAGGGTACAAATGCATCCGAGCCCCCAGACAATTCCACAGCCTTCTGAACTTTCATAGATGATTAGAATAAACCATTCCAGTACATTTTAAGCATCAAAGACTGTACCTGATCTCCTCCACAGATATGGAGAATCCTTTGCTGGGAGAATAAAGACTAGACTGCGAAGACTAAAAGAAGAACTTCTACATAGGTATCCCATATTAACCTGAGATGGTTTATTACTAAAGGATAAAGCCATTAAACATTTTTACCTTCTGCATAAGCATCTATATTTGTTTTGTGTCTCTGAGAAATTATTTCTTTAATTTTTCCTCCTCACTGGATGGACCTTTGAGGGAAGATGAATAACAGCATAGTAAAACTTTCCTTTAAGCTTTGTTGGAAAGAAGATAAATATATTTAATCACATAAGGGTGGAAAGCCAGTGTAGTTTGCTTAGACAGGTTGAAGGAGAAGGCAACCTGTTTTATTCAGTTTGTGAATATATAATTCCTTCATAAATTTTTAAAAAAGATCATCAGCTTTAGTAGCTGTGTTCACTTTTAACTGGTATCTGTGAACTTCTGTGTTTGGACTGTTTGACTTCTCCATGATTGTTTATATTTTAACAGGTTAGATATTTAGCACATAGTTCTAAATGCCCTATGGGTTATCTGCCTGCATAAGGATCACTCATAATCTCTTTATCTTAAAAGAGGCTGGACTTCTAAAATAATAATTAATTTTCAAATTTATTTTTTGCTTACTTAAAGCTTCTTCCTGAATTAGTAGATCATTCTTGCTTCCTTTTCTCTCTGTAAAGCTTGTGTAGTTACTATATTTCTGACTTTTACCAGGTCAAGCAATGTGACATTGAATATACTTGGAAGATTAAGTGAAATGGATAACTTAGCAAGTTATCTATTTTCTGACAATTTGTTCTTTTTTTTTTTTTTACCCACAGCCCCAAGTCACATTTAGTTCATCGCTTCAGCTTGTAAAGCTCAAGGTTAGAGCAATGTGAAGATGAACAGTGATAGAAAGCTAATATACAGTAATTTATCTTATGCTACTGGTTTGTAGTCTTTTCTGATTTAAAAAAAAAATCAAAGTTTATCAAAAATTTTGAAATAAAAACTGTGATGACATAGATCATAGAGGGTTGAGTGTAGCCCTGTGGGCTCTCCAGGTAAATAGATAAAAAAAATAAATTAAATAAATACATTAAATAATAATAGTTTCACTAGAAAACAAGCTGAAGCTTGTGAACTTGCTGCAAGTTTCCAGAGGTTTCATTCCTTCATTTTTTTAACATTAATTATTCTAATTCTTTGGGAAAAAAAAATCAATCTCATAATTACTTCTTTTTGTAGTTATTAAATAAAGTGGATTAAAGAGAGCTGCATATTAAAATGACTCTAAAAGGAAAGAAGAATGGAAAGAAAAATAAAATCTGATATATAATCTGAGGCTTTAGCATATCCTTAGAGTGTAAAAGTACACTAAAAAAATCCATTAATGTTCTTTAGAGGTTTGCTTATGAGTTCTAAAAAAATATCTTTTATTCTGGGTTTCAGCTTACTCACTTCTTAGCATTTAAGATAAAAAATCGATTATGAGTCCACTACTGTTTTTCTTTTTACAATGGCAAGCCAAATATTTGAAAAACAGTGAAATATTTTTTCCTTCTACATGGAAATTAATTGAGCCTAGTTGAATAAACGTATAGGCTATCAGTTTTATTTAATTGCCTGAAACCTAGAAAACTCTCTTGCCATTTGCAATGAGAATTACTGACCGGTAATATACCTGGACTTCACTGGACAACATTTCTGCCCCTGAATTAGAGATTTTAAGGGTGGACTGTTAGATGGCTAAGGAAGTGGTTGGATGATCACACCCAGAGTTGCAGTCAGTTGCTCAAGGACCAAGTAGAAAGCAGTAAAAAATGGTGCTCCTCAAGGGTCCATACAGGGTCCAATACTGTTTAGTGTCTTCATCAATGGTAGTATAAGACAGCATTGAGTGCACCCTCAGCAAGTCTGCAGAAATCATCAAGCTGAGTGGTGCAGTTGCCAGTCTAGAGGGATGGGATGCCATCCAAGGGAACCTTGACAGTCTAGAGGAGTGGTCCTTGTGAACCTCACGAAGTTCAGCAAGGTCAATTATAAGGTCATGCACCTGGATCTAGGTAATTCCAAGTACCAATACAAACTGGGGGATTGATGGATTGAAAGCAGCCCTGGGGAGAGGGACTTGGGAATATGGATGGACAAAAATTTAACGTGAGCTGGCAATGTGCACATAAATCCCAGAAAGCCAGCCCATATCCTGGACTGCATCAAAAGATGGGTAATTTTCCCCCTCTCTTATGCTCTTAGAGTGTTTTGGATTGTGCATAAGGAAGAAAATTTTTGCGGTAAGGATGGTGAGCCCCTGAATCAAGTTTCCCAGAGAAGCTGTGAGAGCGTCATCATTGGAAGGCTTCAAAGTCATGCAGGACAGGGCTTTGAGCAACTTTATCTAATGCACTGTGCTCCTGCTCAAGGTAGAGGGGCTGACTAGAAGATCTTTAAAGGCCCTTTCCAACTCAATTCCTTCTCTGATTCTATAAAATGTCTCGGTATTTATTAATTCTGTTTAGTTTCCAGTTTTAGGTCTAAAGGATATAAATAAGCTATGGGTTCAGTATTACATTTTCCATGGAATAATAAATATTTTGTATATTCTACTGTATCATAGACAGGATTACATATAAAGTTATCTCTGTTTAGGTAACAGAATTTAGTCCTGTCTGTATAATAAATTCCTGTGCTGAAATCTTCCAGAAGTAACCGTTTGGGACTTGAAGGATCTGAGCTGTTTTCTATGATTTTTCAAACTAATGTTGCACATAGTGTTAGAAACATATTAAACTGTTTTATTGTTTTTCACAGATTGAACTGTTGGTTATGGTAGGGTATTAGTCTTTCCTCTTCTTTTCCAGAAGGCCTATATATCCTGTATACATTCAATTCAAAGGACAATGAGAAGTAAATTCATTCTTTTCTTGAGACATGGAAGAAATTTTTTTCTACTTTCCCTTCCTCCCATCCACATTGTAAGGGATATTTATCTCAGCATAATTTAGAAAATATGTGGTGACTGACAACAACATATCTTGCAGAATATCATGGTGGAGTGGAATTTTCAGTTTGGAATATTTTTTAAATGCGCATGATAAGTAAAATATGTACTTAAAAAATTTTATTTCCTGTACTTCATAAGAATTATCATTCTTATGACTGAGAGTGGATAACTGAGGTCATACGTAGCAATAATAAAATTTTTATCCTCTTCCCAAAAGGAAACCAGTATCTTAGTCTAATTATTGTAGATGTATCCATGTCAACCCTGTAGTTGAAAAATGAACCTTAGGGAAAGCAGACATAACAACAGCTTTTGTGTTCTACTGTGGAAACACTGATGACTATATAATTGAGGTGACATTGGCAAAAAGCCTATGCATTTTTACTTAACTAGGACAGTCCTCTGATCCATGAGGGATTGTTTGAGACTTTGCAATAAATCAAAAAGAAAGTTAGAGTTTAGTGGTTTTCTGTTTATTTGTTTGTTTTCTGTTTTGGCCAGTCTGTTTTATGTTTTTAGGGGTTTTTGTGTGTGTGTGGTTTTGTTTGGTTTTTTTTTAATTTTATTGTAAGAGACTAGAGCACTTTTAATACAAGAATAGGGAATACTAAATGGACCTAATATGTAACCAAATATTTAAATATTTAAAATATAATTAATTCAAATCCCTAAATTCTTGTTTTATTCAATTTGCCTACAGCATGGAAGAAACAGAAAGCTGAAATGGATGACGTGGAGCTGGGAACTATTACTGCAAGGTGAATGTTAGACATACTGAGAGAAAAGTAGCCACTTGTGATTTAGTCAGCTGTTTAAGCTATGAATGTTTGCTCTTTGCTATGACTGTGTTTTTTGTTTTTTTTTGTTTTATTTATTTCATGATGAAGATCATGAATGTTTGATGACTGCTTAGGGTACTCTGAAATCATGTAAGTATCCCTTTATCCCTTTGAGCTGACTAGATTAGCCATATCTATCTAGATTATACTAATGATAATTTTATAATCTCTACAGCCCTGCCCTTTAGATTTTGTGGTTTTCTCTCTCAGTTTTTGAGTGATGAGAGTTAGAGCGCTTTTTAAATCTGATTTTTACAGAGTTGATAAAAAAAAAATCTTTCTGTTCCTTTCTTTATATAGCTCAAAAAGATTATAGGAAATCAACACAAACATGACAGATACATCTATCATCACTGGCACATCTGATGGTTGGTGATAATGACATGTTTCCTCAGCTGTTTAAAGTGATGGAAAGATTCTATATATTGATATGAGGAACCAATCTCCCGATTTTTCTAATGTATTACATTAACTGAAAGTTCAATGCAATAGAATTGACCTTGTACATCTAAATATAATTACCCCTGAATAGAAAAAAAAAAAATCTTTCTGGAGTCATGCCATTGGAAAGGATTTGCTCTGAGATCCAGGAAGACTCTAGAATGAGAAGAGGACAGACTGTCTCTGGGGACAATACTATTGTATGTACTGGCAGAAGATTACATTTTAAATAAAATTATACCATTAGGGAAACATAGAATGAAGCATAGACCAAACACACAGCAGAATTAAGCAATTTAGAGCTCAAATTTTACCTGGGAAGTTGAATAAAATAATAGACTTAGTAAGAAAATGGACACCTAAGAGTTATCTTATCCTTATCAAGGCATTCCTTATTGGGCAAAGAGAGAAATGGACATATAATAATGGCAAAATCTGCAGGCACACAAATCAGAATGAAAACTAAAGTCACAAACCTCTTTAGACAACTTCTAAGGGCTCACAGAAAATGCTCAAAATGTTTGAAAGAAATCCATCTAAAAATCATTGGTGTCTTACTCAAGAACATTACCCAGATAGCTGAGAATTCACTCACCATGAGAGGTGATGGAAGTGAGAATATGCTTTTTATACTTTTTGGCAGTGTCACTCTGAGATAATGGTCACTGGGCAGTAGCAATTCTTCTTGAGCACCTTTGCTGCTCACAGCTGTGCTTTTATTCATTCTCATTTGGCCAAAGTCCAGAAATGCGTCACTGAAAAGGTGTCTAAATTTATTGGCAGACTGAAAATTTGTTAAGGGCAACCTCTGGTTTGTATATTTAATTAATACCCAGGCGAATTTCGTAAAGTTCAATAAGGCCATGTGCAAGGTGTTGCACCAGAGCTGGGATAGCCCCCAGAATCAATACAAGCTGGGGTATGAATATATTGAGACAAACCTTGTTAGAAGGCCTTGGGAAATCTACTAGATGAAAATTGGACATGAGCTGGTAATATGTTCTTGCAGCCAGCCAAATCCTTGGCTGCATCAAAAGCAGTGTGGCCAGCAGCTTGAGGAAGGTGATTGTGCCTCTCTATTGTGCTCTCACGAAAAGTCACCTGGAGTGCTGCATCCAGTTCTATGAAGCCCCAAGATCAAAACATGGAGTTGGAGTGAGTCTAGAAAGGGGCCACAAAAATGATCAGAGGGATGGAAAGGACATTTCTTTGCCAAATCCTGTAGTGACAGAGCAAGGGGTAACAGTTTTAAATTGAGAGAGTGTAGGTTTACATTGGGTCCAAGGAAGAGTTTGTCTACAGTGAGGTTGATGAGACAAAGAAACAGATTTCCCAGCAAAGCTGTGGATCTCCCACCATTAGAAGTTTTCAAAATTGGGTTTGATGAAGCTCTCAGCAACCAGTGCCAGTGGAAGGTGTGCCTATCCTTGGCAGGGGGGTTGCAACCAGATGATCTTAAATGTCCCTCCCAACCCAAACCATTTAATGATCATATTTTATTATTTTATTATTCTATAGCGTTCCATTAGATCTCTAAGTTTCAGGTTTGTTGTTTTTTTTTTTTTTTTGTACTGCATTTTAAAACTTGGTTTAGGAGCTTTAAGATAAAATAGAGAAAAGATTGAACATTTATTCTAAGAAGGAATTGGTCAATAAAAAATGATTAAATAATTTTTTTACAGTGTACCTAGTAATAATTAATTTATAAGACAGTAAGAATAAAATATATATCTGACTAAGTCTTACAGGTCAGATTTAAACCCTAAAATGCAAACAACAAAATGTGATTGTCCAAATTCAGGTATCATCGCATACACTAAGTGCTTGTGCCCTGAAACTAGAAATGATAGCTATTCCATTCAGCTGCCTAACCATTTCTGTTTGTTGTTATTGGAGATAACCTATGGTATTTGAGACATCCACGTGTTTATTTCAGAGCAGGACTTGTCATATACAATATGAACAATCTGCTCAGCACTAAACATCCATAAGAGAACTGGTAAAACTCTCAAGTATCTCACGGAGCAATGGAAGACCTTTTTTCTTTTCATCACTTTCCATTTTTCTAAATGTTTTCTGTTTGACATTTAGTCCGCATTAGTCTTCATTATATCTCCAAGTGTTGACAACAAATCAAAGCTTCTTCAGTTGATGTGCCCCTTAAGAAAAAATATGACTCCATTAAATTGTTCTATTGTTCCTGAAGGTCAACATAAATTCCATAAAAAGAAATTTAACCACTGTTTGTTCAATTTGATGTGTTTGTACTTTCATCTTTTTCATGCTGAAGTTTTTCCCCTTCAATAAAGAAAATAAAACATAAACATAACACATGTTAGATATTGTCAGTTCAAAGTGCTGACATCCCATCAGAACCATTACCAAAAAAATGTGAATTTCTTTGGGCTAATATTTGAAAGTGATCTAAGGCAAATGAGAATAGAAAAAGCACAGAACAGCATTTATGATTCCTGGTGCTGGAATTTCAGTATCAGAATTGGAGTTCATCTTTTTGCTTCATTCAGTCTGATTTTACCACATGGGAAATGTGCTGTCTTTTTGACCGTACAACGTAATCCTTTCATAGGGAATTTTCACCTTATGTAAAGATAATGGTTATAAACATTCAGATTCTCAGTCACACTGTGAATTAACCCTTACTGTATTTCTCAAACTCTTAAACAAAAAGAGTGTTCTGAAAAGATTAAGAGCTTGTGTTTAGAGAAAAAAGAAAAAAAAATAATTAGTCTTGTTATATGGCAACATTAAATTGCAGAGAAGGAAGTTCACCGATTGGCTTTTTAGGAACTCACTACTCAGTGTCAATATTGACCACCTTAATTAGAGTAAGTCTAACCAGAACTTCCTATATTCTGATTGAAGAAATGAAAATGCATAGACACATTTTTACTTTCAATAAATGATTCTGTCATATCTTTGAGTCATATCAGAATTTACTTTCAATAAATGATTCTGTCATATTTTTGAGTCATATCAGAACTGAAATTTGGAACACTCACAACTCTAGATCTGAATTTTCATTTCAGGTATCTAATAAAACACAAAGAATGAAAATGGTGAAAAAGGGGACTATTTTTTCAGAGTGCTCTTTTTCAAACTCTCTGCTGTAACTACAGAAATCCTGTTGATCTATGTGTATCTTTTTCCAAGAACCTTTATACATAATGTTAGTGTTTCTTCCAAGAATTGCATGTACAGCTACTAATATCTGTTATCCATTGCTTTCAGTATTGACTGAGTGAATATTGCTTGTTAAGAGCAGATAAAAGAGAAATGTTGTGATGCTTGTCATTAGAACACAATGAATTATAGGCTTCTTGTGTAAATACCTGAAGATAAAAGTGAAATGTTGTGATCCTTGTCATTAGAACACAATGAATTATAGGCTTCTTGTGTAAACACCTGATGCATTACCCAAATGCCAGTTACTTTTTGACTTACATTTTAACTGCCTCTTAAAATGAGACGGCTGAGGTGACACTGGGGATATAGAAGAGATCCAGACCTGAAAAAAGGATGTCAGACAACATACTCAATGGTCTCAACATATTGGTCAAGCATAGTCAGAACTCTTTAGAGCCCTGATCATTAAATAAATATCCAGTGAATCTCGAAATGTGGATGACAAGATTGAGCCTAGCATATGGTAACCCTGCTTTCCTCCTACCAGACATTACATTGCATAGGAAACTTCTATCTTTGTAGCAAAATCAAAATATTAGGTCTTAAGACTGTACCTTGCTGGTCAGACAGACAATTTTTTGTGATCACTCAAGAGCTTGACACTTGTCGGGATTGTCAGCTGGATTGGAACAAACAATATGTCTTCTTAATTTAAAATTAGTGTTTTTTTTTTTTCCTTATTCTTTGTATAGGGCAATGAGGCAGTTATTTTTAAACAGTATTGTATACGTAAAAATCACGCTATTAGTTTGTCTAGGTTTCAAAAATGTAATTGGGAATTGTATCAATTCTTTTATTGTAAATTAAAAGGAATTCAGTCAAGAAAACTAATATTTACTTTATCAAAGTTATATAATTTTTCAAGTGCAGATTTATACCAAACTATTTCAATTTTAAATTCAAATACAAGCCTTGATAAATTCAGCTTTTCTGACTGAAAATACAAATTATTTATTTCCAGTAATCATTTTCATATATCAGTTTCAATAGTGAGGAAAATTGAAACAAACTTGTTTCTTATTTCTCCCATTTAAAAATTAAAAATTATATGAATTTTCAATGTTTTAAGAGTAAAAATAAAAATAAGAACTGGACAGAAAAGAAATGACAAGTGTAAGATGAAAGCAATTAACAAGATTTGTTATTTATTACTCACAATTTCAGCAATTCAGTACTCATATAAAAATTGTTTTATCTATCTGTTGCCACAATAGTTATTTGTGGGAAACCCCTTAGCTCTTTTAGGTTCTTTTCAGGGTTAGGATTAAAAGCACAGGAGGCCGAGTCTGTGTATGGACTTTGTTGTTTATTATTATCCTATCTAAGTTACAGCCTCACTGACCGTGAGTGCTTCTACATGCTAAGTGAGCAAGGCAAAAATGGAGCTCACAGAGAGAAGCTTCAAGGTCCTTTTGAGCCTACACTACTCAATTAAGAGATGCCAACAACTTTATTTTGACTTTAAACCAAATAACCAGTCACCCATGTCCCACACTGCAGAATTTCTTAATCAATCATACAAAATCACCCAAACTTGTGAAGAAGAAGGAGAAGAAGACTACACCCTAAACCCTCCATCTTGTTACATATATATTGTATTACCCAGCCACCTTAAACTCTAAATTTCTCACCCTGTGATATAACACACTTCTATTCAACTACAAGTGCACTGACCCTATACTATCACTCAGTTTTGGAAGCCTTTCCCAGGGTCTCAGGTCAAATGCAGTATGATTTTGTGGATCATTCCCTGTCAGCACAAAGTCTGAAATCCTCTGTGTCCCAGGTTCCAATAGTTATTGATGTGCAATATTATAGCTCTGCAAAGCCTTTTGGAAATATACATTTCTAAACATAATAAAAAACCTTAATTAATGAAAACATGATTGAAGTGGGTGTTCTCCCCTCTAATATAGAGCATTAGTAAATATATATTAGCTACATAAATATATTATTAGCTACATAAATGTTTAATGCATTTGTTTAGTCCAAGGCTTGTGATCCATATGCAGCCTGGCAAGATAAGTGTACCAATACCATACTAGAAAGCACAGAAAGTAGAGTTCTGTGAATACTTTAAAGATTTTCCAACAGTTCAAATTAAATACAGAAAAAAAAATATGTACTTGGGTTTTTTTTGAGTGGATTTTATTTTTTTTTTATTTTCACAAAAGCTTACACT
>VYXF01008413.1:205250-240566 GCA_013397295.1 Polioptila caerulea
AAAAAAAAAAAAATTTTTCTTTGTTTTTTTTTTGAGTGGATTTTATTTTTTTTTTATTTTCACAAAAGCTTACACTTTTTTTTGGAAATATATTCCTGAGTGAAAAATGTCCTTATTTTCATTCTTTATCATATTTCTGCATGCAGAGTTATACATTGTGGAAATACTGATAGATTACCCAATTCTTTCTACACCAGTGTGATTCAGGGTTTCCAAAATATTATTCACTTAAATCACCCATCATCAACATTTATTTAACCATTTGTAATCGGCATACTATTTCTACAAGGAACTGAAATATCATGTTTACTTAAATGGTTCAACTTCTTGGCATGACAGATAAAATACACTGATTGAAAATGAAATGAAAGAAACTACTGTAAACACAGAAAATGATTTTTTTTTGCATCTAACACTTTCAAAAATTGCCCTTAAAGAAATAAAACCTACTATTTCATTTAAGTTTCCTTAAAAGGTTTCTAAAACCTATTGTGTGTTTAGGGACAATGCAGTAATTTTAAAATACATGAGTTACTGTTGTTAACATCTACTTTGTATTTCTTAGAGGAGGTTGCTTGCCCTCCCCACCCCGTTTTTTTTTTTAATCAGAAGTACTTTGGTTGGTTGTTTGGTTTTCCTTTGAAAATGTCAATAGAAATAACAGGTTTTTTTTGTTTTTTTTTTTAAACTCTTAATTTCAAAAAGATTCCGAAGGAAAAATGATGCATAAAGCACAGTATATAACCTTGCTAGCGACTACCTACAGCTTCACAGAACACTTTGATAAGAATTGTATTTAGAATCAATTTTGACTATTTATTTCTATCACTGGATTTTTATAAAAGAGATATTTGAATAAACATAGAGTTAATTTCTGAAGAGATTTCCTGCTTGGATTATTATATACCCAGCTAGTCATAATCATCTATTTGCAACAGTGCAAGTGGATGAGAAATAAATGGCTTTGATGTCATAATACAAGTTATTATTTCAATTGATGTACCATCATTGAGAACTGTTGAACAGAAAAAGAAAAAAAAATAGTTTTATGAAAGCAACCTTACTGTTTGAAATTCAATTGAAAGAGAGATAAAGACTGAGTAAAAGTTAAAAATAAGGAATTATTTTTTTCTGGAGCATTACTTTGTGCTTACTTATAAAGAGATCTTGAAGCTTGAAATTTACTTCTTCTCTGCTCCTTTTCTTAAAAACAAAACAAAACAAAACAAAACAAAACAAAACAAAACAAAACAAAACAAAAGAGTTCTTCCTCACCCTCCCAAATTTTTAAATTTTTTTTTCTTTTCCTCTCAGGAATACACAGGTCATTTACTTCATAAAATCGTAAATATCCTGAGTTGGAAGGAATCCATATGGATAATCAA
Source organism: Polioptila caerulea (assembly GCA_013397295.1). NCBI lineage: Eukaryota > Metazoa > Chordata > Aves > Passeriformes > Certhiidae > Polioptila > Polioptila caerulea. The sequence goes on from VYXF01008413.1 coordinate 206,636, forward strand.
GCTCAGCTTGCAGCCCTGCACAGCACCATCCCCAAGAACCACACCATGTGTTTGAGAATGCTGTCCACACACTTCTCGAACTCCATCTGGCTTGGTGCTGTGACCAGTTCCATGGGAGTGGTCAAGTCCCTGATCACCGTCTGAGTGAAGAATAATTTCCTAAAATCCTGACTAAACCTCCCCTAAACAGCTTCAGGCTATTCCCTCAGGTCCTGTCACTGGCCACCAGAGAGAAGTCATCAATGCCTTTGCCTCATCTTCCCCTCACAGGAAGCTGTAACTGCACTGAGGTCTCCCCTCAGTCTCCTCCAGGCTGAACAGGCCAGGTGACCTCAGCTGTTTCTCATACAGCTTCCCCTCAAGGCCCTTCACCATCCTCCTCGCCCTCCCTTGGACACTCTCTAACAGTTTAATGTCTTTCTTACATTGTGGCACCCAAAACTGCCCCCAGAACTCGAAGTGAGGCCACCCCGATGTAGAGCAAAGCAGGACAAACCCCTCCCTTGCCTGGCTGGCCATGTTGTGCCTGATGCTCCCCAGGACAAGGTTGGCTCTCCTCGCTTCAGAGCACTGCTGGCTCATGTTCCACTTGCCATTGATCAGCACTCCGAGGTTTCTTTTCATGAGACAAATTCAGTGAAATTTGGAGGTGAGACCACCTAATATCTTTTGTGTTCCCAGATGGATATGGGTTGAAACATTTATTTGTCTCCACAAAAACAAAAATAAACACAACAAATTTTAAAATGTCCTGAGAGCAGTTCTGAGTGGTAATGTTTGTAACTGCAAAACTTAAAAGTCAACTGGCTGTACGCATGCAACCCAACAACAGCAAATTATGCATGCATGTTTTCTGAAGACAAGGATAAGTTGTCAGATTAGCAAACACAACAGTTAGGGTGCTAAATTATGAGTTAAATAGTAATATTGAGATTTCTTGCATAAAATAAAAGTAAATATCTCTTCAGAACCATGATTCAGTCTGCAACTGTTTTCTGTGTTTCCAAGACAGCTTCTTGCAGGATTTTATATTTCTTAGGACACACGAATGGATAAGGAGAGAGACAAAGGCTGAAGTTCTTTCTCTCATCTTGAGTATTCCCACAGCTACAACAGCATCTAGGAACATGAGATATTCTCCTAGAAGGTGAAATAAGATGGGTTTAAAACCTTGCTAGCTAAAATCTATTTACTACTGTTGTGCAGTCGGCTTAGTAGAAGCAGATACAGTTGAAAGTTTATTTTGATTTCTGCCTAGAAAGCCTGCATTGAGTGTTATTTTCAAAAATTTGAACAAATGATGTGTTAGAAATAAATGTTTTCCACCTGCTAAGAGGCTTCTGCCTTTTATCCTATTGTTTCTTTCTCCATTCAAATGAAATTTGATTAATAAGCAAGTGAATACCCAAGTCTTCACAGTAGTATCATGGTTTCAATTTTTGATTTATTTCTGCAATATGGTGTTACTTAGTACATGAAGAGAAAAGGAAAAACAAAAGAGGAAAAAGCAAGATATGATTAAAAGTTTGATCCAAACACATGGAAAAAACTCAGTAATTTAATGGGTTTTAGATTTGGCAATTTCATGTCTAAATATTTTGAAAAGCAAAATCTTCTTTGCTCAAGGGCACACTTCTTCGATGACCAAGAATCAAAATGTATGTTTTTAAGGGTTAGACCAGAACTCTAATCAAAGTCTCTTACATATTGTTTTCATAATAATTTTATTTACTAAAATTCATTTCATTTTTACGAGATCATATACTATAACCTTTCTACTGAAGTTCTAATTCAGAAAAGTGTTATGCTTCTCAAGTCTTGAATCCAAACTCTCATGCAGTAGTTCTATGTTCCTTATATCTGCATCATTATGCTGCAGATAAACTCAGGTTGAGACCTTGTTTTTCTCTGTGTGTCAGTATTGCAGAGTTTTGATACTTTTACATAGTTTGATATCATCAAGTAGGTTAAAATGCAGCTGTTCCTTTTTCCTCATTTTCATACAGGATCTTGTAAAAATAGAAATTCTCTTTTCTTTGTGGAAGGGAAAAGGGATGAGGTGAGAAGTAAGTTGTAATCCATAATCATTCTGTTAGTTAAGGATAATTTCTTGCGCTGTACATCTTTGGTTTTTCAGCCTAGGAAATGGACAGAATCAGTCATGGTTACAGAAAAGTCAAGATTCTTTTTAGTTTGGAAATGCTTCAGGACTTCATCCCTGATTTTTTAATTTTTTTTTTTTTAATTGCTTTAAAACCATGCTTTTCTTAACCTGGGTTATTGAAGAAGAAATTGTTGCTTTTCCCATATATTAACATGACACATATAGGTCTTTGCATATATATATCAACAGAAAACCAGTATTTTATTAGTAAAGTTCCATACTAATGCTGCATATTTGAAGTAGCAAGTCAAATATCTTAATATGAAAGTAAAATAGACTTTTTCTTTCTTTATAAATATTGTAACTGAGATATGAAAGGAATGGTATGTGATGGCTTTATATATAGATGTGCTTAAAATTCTCTCAGAATGCCTCTTAAATACCATACATTTTCTGTTATATATCATAAAGGAAAACAAAAGAAAAGTACAATTTCTTTTACATGTAATTTTATTAAAGGATTTATCACCTCTTCATTACTCTGTCTATTTTGGTAAGGATAGATGTAGTTTTCATTCAGGATATCTATGAATAGAAGGAAACTCTAGGCCTTATAGCTTCTCTGTTCCTGAACTAAAAAAAAATCTGTTAGGAATTTGGTTAGAAAAAAATCCAAATTTAATTAATTTCATCTTCATCTTAACTTTATTCTTTTTGCAGCTGAGGTGCTTAATAGAAAATTACCCTGTTGACCATCACGTCCTTTCTAATTTTCAACCCATCTGAGCATTAGTATTCCTGACTCATCCTTTTTTCTCCCTTATCAAGAATTCCTTTTAAAATTTGAGCTCAATTAGGAATTTCCTGTTCATACCAGCTGGCCTGACTTACTTTCTTTGTTTTATTCCTGTGCTCTGAAGAGGTCAACCACAAAGATTATCCAGATCTCTTAGGCCCCCTGGTCTTCCAGGGCAATCTCCCATGCTATCCTCTCAAGCAGATCATTCAAAAAACCAGAATCTGCTCTTTCAAACTTACCCTTTTTTGTCCTTATCCTTTTTTGAGTATCAACAGGTCCAGCAGAAAATCCCCTGTACTCAGCTCATGAAGCATCTGCATCAGTGATCACTAACACATACCAGAAATTTCCTGGATTGTTTATAATCATTCTGTACCAGTCCAGGTAGCTGAAATCCTCCATGAATTTCAAATCCTGCCATTGTGGAGTTTCTTCCCGTTGTCTACAGAAGGCTTTGTCCACTTCCTTAGGCATAGCTGGTTCCTGTCTCTGTCCTGACTCTAACCTACAAACTCTTAACTATCTCATGACCTTTCCCTAGTAAAAACCCCCTTACATTCCAGTCACCTGTTTACATCAAACACTGCCCCCTTGTCTACTTTGTTCGTCTTTTCTAGAGCTCCCCTGTCCATCCATCACAACATTTTGTAATCACAGTGATGTGATAGCTCAGCAACTGCACATTGACTTTCAATTCCCTCTGTTTGTTTCTGATGCAGTGGGCTACACTATTGTAAATATATACATCGCTCAGCCATATTCAGGTCTGCTTAATCAGCTTGTGAAAACAAACACATTTTCTACTCTTGGGCTATCTGGTCTTAAATGTCATCTTGACTCAAATTTTCTGTAGAAAACTACTTTGTCTCAGTTCTCCACTTAGGAGTATTTTTCTTCTCCCATCATTGCATATAAATTCATATAGAAAAGTAAAATATATCTCCATGGTCACAACTACTTCATTCATTCATTTTTCGCTCATGAAAAATAAGTGTATTTATTCTAGATATTGTGGAAAGCTTAATCTCTTAGATTTTTTTGACCTGGTTCTATTATCATGTATTTATACTTAAGGACATTGAGGTATGTGTTTGGTTTTATTTACATATCAATTTTAAATAGATTTACAGCATTTGGAATTTCCATTTTAACATATATCTGTCTTTATACAGTAACTTACTTATTCCAGAAAAGGATATATACTACCAAAAAAAAAAAAAAAAAGCAAAAAGCTATTTAAAGAAATAATTAGAACAATAGAACCAATGGAAGACATGCCACTGAAACAGATACACAATTATGTGTCTTTGAGAAACATTCTAAAACAAAGAGACTATTGCAAATATCCACAAAGGAAAAAGAAGTTTTATGAGTGCTTATTAAAAGTCATATTAAACAGCTATTCTTCTTGTAGCTTAATCAAAACATACTAATTGAAGAACTGAATTAAAAATCTGTTTCTTTTGCTAAGCACAGATAATTTGAATAGGCACAACTGAGTTACCAACCTGCTCTAAAACCCATCAGCCAGTTGGAAATTTCCTAGTGCTTCCTGTGGTATTCAAGAATGACATCATAGAGCAAAGTCTGTTATGAAAATTCTTCAAAAAAATGTTTAACTAAACCCTTCTTTAACAGAAATTTACCATGAGCTTAATTGTATCAATTTAAATTTTACAAATAAAATTTAAATTGTGGAAAATATAAGAATTAATGTGGCTTTTGTAAAATTAATCCTTTTTTATTAAGAGCAAACACAGTATTTATCTTTTCTAGTAGAAAGAATTGGCATCATAAAATACACGGGCAGTTAAGGATAGAAATAATCTCCATCACTATTTCTCTTTTATTGCTGTACCTCACAGCTTTTCAGTAGATTTAACATCTTTGTTTAGAGTTCTTTGAATGCCCAGAAAACGTCTATTCAAATTGAAGATGCTGTCCATTATTGTCCATGGTTAATGTATTTAAATTGCTAGTAGTAGCTCTGGGAAATGCCTTTGTATGCTGCTGCCAACTGTTTCTATTTTCTGTTGACAGCGGTGCATGTTGTAGTTAGACATGAGGAAAGTTTCTAGGTTTTGTCTAAGAACAGAATTCACATCTTCTACCTCCTCTATTGAGTCTGCCAATCTATATAGTCACACAGTTACTCATTTGGGCCCTTTTTTTTGTAAAGGTCTCTATTGCTTTTAGTGGGAATGAAAACTCCATCACAGACAGAGACAAAGGTTTGAACATCATTCATTCCCTAGCTGCAGCTCTGTTAGCTAGGAAAAATTTCCTTTCTTTATAGGGAAAGAAGTTCTAGAAGACCAGATTGTTTTAGATAAACCTTGACAGGATGGAAAAGTGTGCTAGTTCTTCCTTGAATGAAAGTGCAAGAAAGTTTAAATTAAAAAAAACCCCAAACTTCATATGACAGTATAGGCTGAGAAGCAACAGGCTTGGAAGGAACTTTGCATTAAAAAGGCCAAATTATCCTGGCAGACAAAAAAACTGGATATGATTCAAAAGTAGACTCCTGCAGCAATGAATGCCAACTAAACAGAAGGATGTATCAGTGACAGCATAACCACAATGAGTTGAGCAATTGATTGCTACCCTTTGTTTTTGAATTATAACCCTGCATCCAGTACTGCATCCAGTTTAGGTTTCCCAGCTTAAGAAAGACAATGAGATACTTGATCAAAATTAATAAAGAGTCAACAGGATTATTACAGGGCTAGAGAACATAACATTCAAGGAGAAACTATGGGAACAGGATTTCTTCAGCCTGAGAAAAGGCTAAAGACCAGCCTAATTACAGTCTTTATACACCAAATATGAGCCTATATGCCAAACAGACTTAGGATGTTCTTACATATGCAAAGTTAAAAGATAAGAGGAATCCATCTGTAATATCATATATTCCAATTATATATTTACCATTTAATTTTTTGTCTTCTGTGAGAGACCAAATGCCTCAGTTGTCATCCTTGGAGATATTTGAAATTCTGCTGGACACAATCCAGAGGTATGCATTAGGTATTGAACTTTCAGTTAGATCAGACTTCAGTTTTGGTCATTTTCTTTGTTATCTGTTATTCTGTTACAATAAGAAAAAATCTTCAGTATAATTATATTATTTTTAGAGAAAAATGCTGAAAATGCTTTCAGCATTTTTATTTTTACAGAAAAATGCTGAAAATGAAAAAATGCTTTCTCTTAGATTTTGTGTATATCTAGTTAGGAAACTTACTNTAAGGTATTATCATCAAAGTCCTGAAAGTCATTACAGATTGATCTTTCAACATCAAAACATTAACACTCAAATTTCAGTGGTTAAAACACATAATTTTTATACTCCGTTGTGGTAAGACTCTGGCCAAATGTCAGGCACCCACAAAAACCGCTCATTCTCTTCTGCAACAATAGAGCAGAGGAGAGAAAATTTAACAAAGGGTTCATTAGCTGAGATAAGGACCAGGAAAAAACACTCCAAGGGCAAAAGAGTGACACTGTAGAGGCACAAAGTGAATTTATTACTAACAAAATCAGAGGAGGCTAATGAGAAGTAAAATAAAAACACCTTTTCTTCCCCAAATCCCTCCCTCCTTCCTACTGATAGCACAGGAAGACAGGATATGGGAGTTTAGGTTAGTTTGTCACCCAAGGATTTGTTGTTTTCCTCACATGTTTTCACCTCCTCCTTCTCTCTTGCTGGAATTTAAATTGTACCATCATTTTGTTTTGATTTTCTTCTTAAATATGTTAATAGAGAGGCATTACCATCATATCTCATTGGCCCAGGCTTGGCCAGCAATATGTCCGTCTTCAGAGCCATCAGGGATTGCCTCTGCAGGACATGGTGGAAGCTTCCAGCAGCTCCTCACAGAAGCCACCTCTGTGGCCTCCTCACTACCAAAACCCAGGCTGTGGAAAATCAGTGCACATTCAATGCATTAGACATTTACATTTTCTTCAGTAAGATTCATAAGCTTGTAACTAGCAGCCAGCTAAACTTACACTGCTTGTACAATCAAATCGGACTAAAACTTCACACCAGTAAAAGATATCCTACAACCTTTTTCCACTCACTTTCAGCACCTCAGATGCCATGTTGGTCTCAACAGTATAAACTGTATAAATATGAATATTATCATTAGCTTTGGATGATACCTACTTTAAACACATGCAATATTCATTACCTAGCATGTGCACCAGGTCAAGTGTTTTAACTATGACAAATTTGGAAATTTTTATATGTAAGTAAGAAATGCTTGCATGCAAATAATCTTCATCTGTGTTTTCTTCAATTTTATACTGAAATATCTTAATGAACACAATTGAAATGTTCAATGTTTTTCACTAATTTTACATCTAATACCAGATAAATAGCTGGGCAAATGGATTAAATTTGACAAAGAGCTCCACAGTAATAATATTCATTACCTAGCATGTGCTTAGTCATTAAGGTTTTGTTCCAATTATCAAACTCTTGTCAGCTATGCAGCAAAGAACCAGCCAGATTCAGGATGAAGGCAACTGGAATACTTCAATCCTTTGTAGTTTCGTGGCATTACTGACTTATAGGTCCAAAGAATTTGTTTTTGTCTCTGGGATTAACCAGTCAAGCAAACTCTAGTTTGATGTATTTGTATGCAAACAAACACACACAAAAATATGTATCTTACATATATAGATGATGGTGAATATGTATCTTCTAAATGGACAAAAAGTCAGGAGACAGGGTAAAAAAGAAGAGGAAGTGTAAATAACGAATTTTTGTTGTGAATATATTCACACTGAAATGAAGAAGTTACTCGGAAATTTGACATTTAAGCAGAAAGATGTCAGTGAAAAGAAGAAAACAAATATTTAAAAATAATGTGATTTTATTTTGGTTTAATGGGATCAGTGAATCAGATTGGAAGAAAGTGAATTTCTTTCTGGATCTTAACAGCAATAGGAGAATAGTGGAGTTTTGTGTTTAGTAAACTTAAAAAGCCCAACTTGTGCTCTGTTCAACTCCATTAACTGGTTACATGGGGTCATGTCTCCTTTGCTTTGCCCAAAAATTCACCATAGCATGGAGGAACTAAGAAAGATCTATGAGTAGATTAGACATGGTGATATCCTGATGAAGAATCTCTGAATATATTTGCCCTAAACTCTTAATATTGAAAATTTTTCACAGTTACAAAAAATTGACTTTTAGTCCATTTCTATGAGCAAATTGACTGTTATTTCCTTCTCTAGAGAGTAGAAAAGCATGAAGCACTCAGACTTTAAATACTTTAGTCATTCAAATTATTGCCTTGACACAAGTATCAGAACAAACTACTGTTAAATCATGTTAAGTAGAGCCACAAGTATGCTTTTACTCTTTAAGCCTTTATTAATTTTCTCTTGACTGCACTTTTCTAGTGGTAGATTCATGTTTACAAAGAATATGGAATTGTGCATCTTATTTACCATGAGTAATTTAGCTCCCACTTTCTACTAAGCCACTAGTTAATATGTATTCTTTTTCTTCTGTTATTGTTGATATTTATTTCAAAAAGAAAAAAAAAAAATTCTAAACCCTCTAAAAATTCTATGTCTACCATAAATTGTTTGTTTACATATTTTTCCTGAATTCTTAAACTTTTAAATGCTAGGGACTATAAAATTAAATAAGGAAGAACAATGTTTGTAACTGTACTTAAGTACTTGTACACTTAAATCTCAGTGCCTTGGAAAAGAATTAGGGCAAAGGACAAATGTGTTAACCAGGCAAGGATTGATTTTATTCTGCAATGCATGACATCCTCTACTTATTCAATATTAATTTGCCTTTTGTAAGCATGGTCTGTTTCCTACTTTTGGTCTGAATTAGATAGAATTTTTTTGTTTTGTAGTGTGAGAGATCAGTCATTGAAATGGGCTGATTTGAAAGATGATAGAATTGTTATCCCTTGAGATATTCAAGGCTCTTGGCTATGAACCTGAGAACTTCATCAAACTTTGAATCTGGTTGCAACTTCGATTTTGGCTCCTTTTTAAGCATGTATGAACTGGATGACCTCTAGAGAACAATTCCAATCAAAATTATTTCTAAGATTCTATGAATTTGATAGCCTGAATTATCTCCAGTGGGACACCTCCCTTTTTTGTGATCAAGGATGCCAGATACTGGAATTTTATCAGTTTGCTTTTTTCTTTCCCTATGTTGCCAGAATCTATTTTAAAAGTACTCAATTGGAAAACATGTTTGCACAGAACTACAAAATGATCTTGAACAATAGAAAAATAAGAATAGTAAGGGTAGAATTCCGGAAAGCAAAACAAGAAATTACATCTGGTCAAGTTTGCAGTACACTAATATTTTGGAAATCAAGTAGATTCTTTATAAGAATAATGCAAGATGAGTAGAAAACCAATTTCTACTAAAAATTGCTACCAAAGAATATACCAGTTGTGTGTAAGTCACACAGCAGAATATTTTGGTAATGCAGATAGATCAGAAAATTTTTTACCATACCCTAGATGGTCTAGTAAAATTAATATTTTAATCTTGTTATGGGAGAAAAAAATAAAATAAAATAAAATAAAACAAAATAAAACAACAAAAAAACCCAAACTAAACTAAACTAAACTAAACTAAATATTTGTTGCAAAGTTAGAAGTTACAAAGTTCTAATATATGAAATGTCATTATAACAATCAATGGACTAATGAAACACATTTGACCTTTTCATATAAAACAGTCCTAAAATTAGGAAGATCAAATCTATTGTCAGACAATCTATTTATATAAAAATAACTAAGGAAAAGACAAAATAGTTCTTATAGACATCAAGGTTGAATAATATATTAACTCTGAAACATGAGTATGGAAGAAAAAATATTGTCTCTGTCAAGATTCAGGAAAATAATATTTTTCTTGAGCACAATGTCACAAATTAAACAAGCACAGAATTTTTCTTTCTACCTGAAGACTAATTTCAGATCTTTAAAAATTAGTGAGCTATTATCTTTTGATAGTAAAGTGATGAACCACAAAAAAATTATGTTTCAGTACCAAAAGTACACTTGAGCTGCTAATTGTAATTTTTAATCCCAAAAAATTAAGAATAAAATGAAAAAAAAAAAATTACCAAATAACTTTAAAGAGATCTGTGTCAAATTTTGTTCTTGCAATTTCAACTATGTCTTAAGCACTAGGAAACAAGAATGCATTTCAGTGATACCATGTAGTTGCATGGAAATGAAGGAGGAAATATTACATTGCAGACTAACATTCTTTCTCTTTGTCTTTCTTCATTATGTTCTTTCTCCTCTTTTATGCATTTATACTACTGAATTCCTGTGGAAATATTGTCTCAATAAACACACCGAAGTGTTGCTTCTAATCATAGGTCAGACCTCTCAAATTTTAGGTTAACGACTGCTTTTCTCCTTTATCATTAGAAATAATTTCACTCCAGTCTAAGGTTTGGCTTTTTAGGGGTTTTTGAATGTGGAGTACACAAACTTCAAACAGGCTGTTTTTTCCTGTTATTTGTATCTCATAAAAAACTTCTTCCACTGACAGCCTCATTTATAAACCTGCCAGAAACTGATGGGAACCATCAAATACATGATTCTATTTTGCTAAATCCTAACAAAGATTATGTGGTTTGACACTAATCTTTGACTTTGTACTTCTACTTTTATCTAAATCCATCTTGATTTCTAATTAGTCTCTGAGAATGTAGAACTTGTACTTGGGCTTAAGGACACGCCTGAACAACAGTTAAGTTTGTTTCTGTTCTTTGTTTTTCATAAAAGGAATAAACGGCTAAACATAATGAAGATTTCTTATAATATGCGTGACCAGTGTCACCATCAGAAACTAACCCTTGCTCTTGTATTTCATTTAACTTAATTATAAAACTACCTGTGAGAGAAAATACTAAATTGAAACCAAAGGTTGTTTTTCTTTGTGTGATATTTTCCTTGAGAATAAGTATACTGAGGTCAAGTAAAAGGAACTCTCTTGCAGCTAATGGGATATTACTGTGGAGAATTTATTCTGAAGAGAAGAACGTTGTATTTAAATGTGGCCATTTCTGCATAGGCTTTATATTTTTAATATTATTATTATTGTTGTTGTTGTTGTTATACTTTAAATTTTTATTATTATTTCAATTTACCATCATGTTAAATGATGCAGCAAATGACTGGTGAATAGGTGAAGAAATAACAGTTGTTCCTCTCTGCAATAAAGCAATGTATTTAATAAAGAAATTATTTTCTTATTTGGGTTTAATGAGAAAAAACTCTTTGCACATATTGCACTTTAATTATTTTGAATTGATGTTAATTAAAACACCAGTTAGGCTGCTTCTTGAGAGCAGTTAAGCTCTCAGGAAGTGACCATGTGTCCACATTTGGGAGGACACTAGGCAGGCTTTGCATCTCTGGTTCCCAACAAACTGGACTGTAAGAATGGATGGATTTCACCACAACCCATCTTTCTGTCATACACCAAGATTTGCAAGTCTCATCCATGGATAGAAGGTGCTTCAGATCTCACTCAATACAGTTTCAGAGTTGGGCCCATGCTGAGCATTCCAAACTGGGAAGATTTTTCCTGCCCTGCAAAGAAAAACATGGAAATGGAGGAAAGATATCTTTCTGATACTGGAGTGCATTCCATAAAAAAATTACAGATGTTAAAAGAACATTTTAAAATAGAACAAAATTAATTATAAGAATTTCTAATTCCAAGATGATAATTCTTATTAAGAAGTAACTGAATCTATTTCAAATAGTTCTGACTTCTGGTTAGTACTTACATTCTTCTATTTCCTAAATCTTAGGATAATAGAAACTAATATTCTCTTTCCAATTGTTATTAAGAAGAAGTTCCAGAAGATTTTTTTTTTTTTACTGTGATTGTCATGAAACGGCTTACCCTTGCTGGCACTGCAACAGAGTTGCTTTGATCATATTTCTAGTACTACAAGCCCTTATCTTCTTGCAGATCAAGAAATGTAAACAGCAACACAAGGTTCTGTATGGATTACACGCAGAATTGTTTTTTCTGTCAGCTGCCTATGAATGTGAGGCAGTGTGCTATATATTGAAGTTACTCTTCAACAATGCATTTCCCACTTTATTAGTTTTTCTTGTAAGTGGGAAATTAATTTAACTCTTCCTATTTGGAAAGTAATCAAATTAGATATTTCAGGTATCAAGACATTGCAAGAGTACTTTCTGTTGTACGTTAAAAAGTTGATAAAATATAGTACTTGGAGTGTTGATTTGTATTCAAGTTGTCAAGAACTGCTACTCAGGAGACGGAAGCAAAGCATATGAAGTCTTTTAAGAAAAATACGTGGGTTTGTCATCATTGGATGCAACTCATCAGCATACAGTCATACCAATTTACTTCAGAGCAGCACCTATGTGCAGTGGTGAAATGGTTGCAAGATCTCCATTTGTTATTTTATTCTCTTACAAAACAAACCATCTAAACGTACTTGGACAGGCTCAAGGAGAATCCAAAATTGGGAATCCAAATTTAATAAGTCCAAGTGCAAAAGGCTGCACAATACCTTAATTTCTGACATGTAACTGTATGGGCTGGGAGACGAACAAATTGAGAGCAGCCCTGCCAAGAAGGACTTGAGGATGCTGGTGGATAAGGGGCTGGACATGACCCAGCTGTGTGCACTCACAGCCCAGAAAGTCAAATGTGATTTGGCCTGCAGCAAAAGTAGTGTGGCCACCAGGGAGAGGGAGATTCTGCTCCTCTACTCCACTTTGGTGATAACCCACTTGAAGTGCTACATCCAGCTCTGGGGTCCTCAGCGCAAGAATGACATCGACCTGTTGGAGTAAGTCAGGAAGAAAGCTGCTACACACAGAATAAGATATTATAAAAGAAAAGCTTTATAAAATCAGGCTTTACTCTGCTAAACTACCAGCTGGCCTGTTACTTATTCTAAGTGCAGCTTGTAAGTTTCCATGTGAAAAATCTTGAGAATGAGAATTTGTTTATACCACAACCTAGGGAGAAAAATAAGTGACACCTGTATAAACAATGAACCTATCCCATGAGAATCAGTGAAGAAAATACGTAAACATCTGAGTGAGAGTGTCTTAGCATGTACACACAAAACACCTCCTAACCAATGAATTGAATAGTAAGAAAACTAACCAATGGGAGATCAGCATGAGTTCTGTAAAAAATCTGTAAAAATGTGTTATGTGAATAAAGAATTTGTTTCCCTGCTTGAAGAAACTGAGTCCCATGTGATTATTATTTCAACTGAAAGCCAAAATTATGATTAGAGGGACGGAGCACCTCTTTTATTGGAAAAGGTTGAGAGTTGAGAGGATGTTTATCCTGGAAAAAAGAAGGCTCCAGGGCATCTTTTTTTGTGGCTTTCCAGTCCCCAAAGGGGGATGGAGAGAGACTTTTTACAAGCACATGTAGTGAATGGCTTTAGACTGAAAGAGGGTAGATTTAGATTAGTTATTAGAAAGAAATTCTTTACTTTCTTTAGAAAGAAATTAAAAAAGAAGAGTGGTGAGGCACTGGAACAATTTGCCCAGCAAAGTTGTGGATGTCCCACCTCTGGAAGAGTTCAAGGCCGTCTAGGATGGGGTTCAGAGCAACCTGGTCTAGTTGAAGGAGTCTTTGCCAATGGTGGAGGGCTGCAACCACATGATCTTTAACATTCCTTCTAACAAAACCATTTTGTTTTTCAATGATCCTAAAGTTAGTTATAAAATCATGACAAAAAATGCAATGAAAATCTTAAAAATCTAGAGCACATTTCTCATAGAGACCGATCCCTCAGAAAAAGAATACTATAGGTAATTTTAGCAGCTGTAAATTCCTCTTTCCAAGTTCCCATTACAGAGGCATTTCCTTTCTCTAAACAATAAGGCAATGGTTAAAAGAGTGAAATGTGTAGCAAATAAGGGATGGACAGGCTGAGTGAGAAAGCAAATGGGACTAGACAGAATGGACACAAGAGTGTTAGAAATACTAAAGAAAAGGCAGAGCTGAAGGAAAAAAATTCTGACTCTGAGATAAACTGAGCTTTTTTTTTTAATATGTTCCTTTTAATAAATAAATATTTGTTTGCCAGTTTCTGTATGAGCAGCAGTAATACACACTTTACTTATGTATGAAGTTCTTATCTATGGAGACAAAAGAATCCCAGGAATAACTGCCACATTTTGATTAATATTCGAGCATAGTTATCTGTCTCTTTCTGCTGCTTTTTATATAACCTCACTGTTGGAAATAGTAGAATCAGAAGTTTTTTAAAAACGCGAACATAGGATAACCAAAGTCTACAATTCCTCTGTTCATGAGAGCTTTGTTTTTGGACTATGTGAAAGCATGAATACTTAATGGGTGTGTGCCATATGATAATTACAGTATTGTCTTATTGTATCAATAAGAAAAATAATAATAGCAAGAAATTCCTTTCACAATTGATGTTTTAAGATGCTATTTTGTTAATGAACATTCATGGAATGAAGTGTAAAAACATGAATACTCCAAAATTCATTACTTATATCTTTGTCTTGAGATTTATTTTTTTTTTCAATGTCTAGGTATCCCTACATTAATTTTAAAAACATATTTTGGTTTAAGATGAATTGGATATCTTTTATATAAACTTACAATTGGATGATGATAGGAGAAAAACACCAACACCCCAACCCCTAAAGATATCAGTTTCTTTAACCTTAGCACTTCCTTGTCCAACACCAAAGCTAGATGTTTTTAATGTTGTTAACTCTGGACAGTTATTATATGTCCCTCTTGGATTTTTTCTTCTAATCATCCTGTACAGATTGATCGTTTTAGATATAAATAGATCATTTTTTCTCTATTTGTTGACCATTCTATATCTCATAACGTTAAATTTCAACAGGATGATGTTGGCATAATGATTCAGAATGTTTTTAGGTTTATCTTCATTCATTCATACAATACTTGAATAATTGCTTACTAAAGCATGGACATAGAAATAAACACTCATCATTAAAAAGATGGGAATACCTTAGGAGGCGTGATTGTGCTATGAACATTTATTGTGTTCTTTTGTGCAGCCCTATTCCTCCACATTGCTAAATATAAATTAGCTTTATATCAGAGGGGAGTTCTCTTCTGCATGACAGAAATGAATAATATGGCATCTCTGAAAAAGAAAATTCAGTTTGATTCATTATTTTCCACATCTTAGGGTTGCTTTATTCGTAATGCTGCAAGCAAGTTTACAGTAAATCTGTGTTCCACTTGTTAAAATCGACATAATTGTACATCCAAAGTTCTCATAAGAAGATGAAGATTAATAAAAGGAGAAAATTTAATATATTTGTGTTTTTTGCAGCAGAAACACTTGAACCAATTAGATTATTCGTATTACCCAATACCATCAGAATTTTTTTTCCTATCAGAATATTTGTGGCATGTTGCTTTAATAGATATCATCCTGCACCATCTTAAAGGAGACTACAAAGCAAATTTGAAAATGGTGAGTAGGAAGCAGATCTCATGCCAGTCTCATTAATTTAATGTCTAACTGTGTTTTTATTCACAGTGGTCAGGTGCCACAATACTTTGTCATGCCTTTATAAAAATGGAGTAGTAAATTATTCTTGCTGCACTAACAGGTTTTTCCAAAGAGACATTTTGAGGACATGCTGATATTATTAAAAAAAAAAGGACCTAGGTTTATGCTGTGCTAGGAAAATATTCCCCTTGGCTAAGAACCTGTTCAGCTTTAAAGATATTTCTATTCTTTAAAATGGAGGATAGTTAGAATACGTTCAATCTTTTTGACTTCAGAAAAAAGATAGCACATATTGCCTTGGCCCACCAGGACAATGTATACTCTCAGAAGATGTCTAGTGGATTTTGAGAAGTTTGCTGTCATTCAAGATCTATGAAATTTTATTCTCTCCACTGTAAGAGATAATGTGGCAAACTAAATTTCTTACCTGGAAAGAAAAATAGTTCAGTATATATGCAAACAAAGTTTAAACTTTATTACAACATGGTGCCTTTTGTTTTGTGCATAAAGTCTAGCCCACTAAACATTTATCATAAAGCAACAGATATGTGTGTGTTGATTTTTTTTTTCTCTTTCTTTCTCTATGTTTTAAATAAAGGCAAGTAGTAAATGTGTCTTACATAAAACACTGATAATAATTTTTTAAGGTTTTTACTGGAATATTAGAAACTTAACACAGTTATTGAAATTGACTGACATAACAGTTACAAAAAGAGTCAAAAGAATCTGGTTTGCCTTTCCCCCAGCTTTCAAGCTTATCAGGGTAAGAATTAGTATTTATAATTGTATTTTAAATATGTGTGTATGTTTTTGTGTGTGTATATACTTGTTGATAAACAAGTGAAAATACTGCTGCTGTTGCCTGAAAATCCTTTAAAATTAAAACTGGAAGTAGATATCTGTACTTTGTCTCTCCTCCACCATCTCAACTATAGAATGGTTTGTTCAATCCTTTAAATTTAGTTTAATATTTGTTTTAAATTTCATTAATTCTTTCCCCCCTTATCTAAAAATAAAAGCAGAGATGGGAGTCATGCTGAAAAGAACTGATAAGGTCATAATTATTTTCTTTGCTTTTTCAGTGACTTATATTGTAGTACTTTGTAGCTAAGGAAAGCTTGAGTGCAGCCTAATGAGGCTCGTTATTAATAGTACTGTCTGATTCTGGTACAAATGAAAGTTTTCCTCATCTGTGGATTGTTATTTTTATATGTTGAGCATATAATCATTTATAGCAGAAGAGAAGAGACAGGAAAAGTATAAAGAATTGCAGAAAAGCAGAAAAACCTTAAGGCAACGTTAAGGCGATACTCTTTTGTCTCAGGAACAGAAACGGACCTACTGTCGTAGATGATACTCTTTTTCCATCATCAATATTGATAATTTTCCTCCTTCATAAAAATAAATAGAAAGTGCCATTGTCATCTCAGGTCATTATATACACTGTAAGCCTGTATTACTCAAGGATTGCAGTTGGAGTTTTTAACTGGTTTATGAAGCTTTTTAATAGGCATTAGATTTTTTACTTCTTTTTGAGCATAAATAATAGGTATTCTGATTTCAGCAATAAGTATTAGCTGGTCTTCTTCCAAATGATATTCAACTTATTGTTTCCATGGTTTTATCATATTCACATGCAAATTCCTTCATAACAGTGCTCATGTGCACTGAATGGTCTCTAATGAGAGGCAAGAACTGGTCAAACACTAATGTGTAAACAGGTGGATAGTTTCTGATCACTCCATTACAATTCAAAAATAGTAAAGAAGAATGAGGATTTGCTGAAAATTTTTCAATTTTGAGGTTTATTTCAAACTGCATGTCTTATGATCCCTCAGAAAGTGGTGGGGATTTTTCCCTAAACTAAGGCATCATTTAAAAGTGTTCTCCAGCATCAGCTGTTAGAAAAGCATTCTCTGCATACCTTCAAAAATGTAGCAGTCATAGTGAATGTTTGAACAAAGATTTTATCTCTGATCAACAAAAATAATTCAATGTCACATATAAATAATCTTTAAAATAAAATTTCAATAAGAAAAGTTACTGAATTCATGGAAAAGAACAAATGAAACAGATGAAGATCTATTGCAATGACTCACATACGTGTGATTAGAAAGATGACAGAGAAAATACAAAGAATTAAGAAATTCAAACAACTTAGAAGGAAAGAAGATGAATGAATGGACAAAGATCAATAATGTCAAAAGAATGCAAACTGTCAGGCATCAGCAAAGAATTGATTGATCCAGAGCCTGAACTAATTAAAGTGCCATTGGTCACCTGTATCTCTCCAGTTCAAATACTGTGCAGATTTCTAAAACAAACCTTGATCCTGGGAAGCAATAAATAGATGGTAGTGTGATTCACTTAGATTAATAGTCATCTGTCTGAAAGGCTTTCTTTTTCCTGTGAAGGTGAGCTTAAAGCAAGGCTTCAGCTTTGTTGCTAATCACCATTCATTAGTTTCAATTCTTTTCACACCAGTGAAGCTTTATTGACATAAAAATATAAAAATAAACTATTCTAACAGTTAAGGATTTATAATTCTTGTCATTTATACCTTTATGTAACTATTCTATATAATAGCATGTTATATTTCTCCAATTGCATTTAAATTAATTACTTCTTATTGTGCTGTTTTCTTCAGACTTGTCTTGCTTTTCTATTCATAGCTATGTTATTTTTCTTAATTGTCAAGATTCCTTTCCTCCTGGCAAAGGTTTTCTTGTTTCACTATCTTCTTGACTTCAAATCTAATACAATATTCCTTAATTTCATGTCTCACTACATTTTTACTGGCATGACTTAGAGGTCCTTCCTTCCTTCCTTCCTTCCTGATCCCCATGGATCCCCATGGGCTGTGGATGGATCTCTGCATCCCCCGTGGATCCCCATGGCTGCAGGGGCACAGCTGCTTTACCATGGTCTCACCACAGCCTGCAGAAGAATCAGCTCTGGAGCCTGGAGCACCTCCTGCCCCTCCTTCTCCACTGACCTTGGTGTCTCCATGTTGTTTCCCTCACATATTCTCACCTCCTCCTTTTTTATGGGTAGAAAAAACTGCAGCAATCCTTGTTTTGATCTTCTTCCTAAATATGTAATTATAGAATCATTGCCATCATCTCTCATTGGCCCAGCTTGGCCAGCAGCATGTCCATCTTCAGAGCCATCACGGATTGGCTCTGCAGGACATGGTGGAAGCTTCCAGCAGCTCCTCACAGAGCTCACCACTGTGGCGCCCCCGCTACCCAAAACCAGACTGTGGAAAACCAACACAATGAGGAAGAGAGCCTGGGAGCAGATGCCTGTTAGAACATACTAACTGCTAAATGAGAAAAGTCTCAATGAGAAGAGTCTCACCCAAACCTGAAGTCAATGAGCTCCAAAATCACTGTCTGGTTTCCTCTTTCAGTGTTCTTTCTTAGTTTTCTCTGTCCTACTAATTTAATTTTGTTTCTGGTGGCCTTTGCTTATTTTGTTGAACTGAGCTTTTAGGTATTTGTCTAACTCATTAGTTTTGTGAAATTATATAGGGTTTACTTACTAAGCAGATCTATCTATAGCAAAAAATATGACTGAGACAATATTATACCATGTACAAATTAAATTAATACAGTTTGTATTTCAAAAGATTCCACTCAAAAATGTTACATTGTATGCATTTTGCGATGCTTTGTCCAAAAACTTATATTAACTTTGTCCAAAATCACTTGTATTAACAAGATATTTATTTACAAGATTAAAAATATGTGATAGGTTTGGGCTCAGTAAAGATTTATCTTAATGTTTCATATCCTTTAAAATAGAATGTCTATAATAAAAAGCATGATAAGAAATAAACTGAATTTATCAGTTCAGAGGTATAATGAAAAATTCACAGTTTAAAAATGTTTCTAGAACCAGAGCTATAAACATAGTTTGCCACATTATCTTTCTGTAGAAGGAAGATTTAAATGTGACATCCAGAATTTTAAATGAAAATTGATTATATATTCTGCATATTTATAACAACTGAGACAGTTAGCACTTTAAGTGTATAATAATAAAATATATATATATATACTTAATTCCAGCAGAGACCTTGATACTACAGGAAGGAGTATCTACTTCAAAATTGATTGAACACTCTTGATGTCTCATACCGAAGTCCATGATACTTTACAGTTTTATCTATTTTTTTTCTGCTATTTACACACCTAATGAATATGACCTATACTACCACAGTATTAATGAAATAAAACAACTTTTTAAAAAAATGTCCTTAGTAAAACTGATGCAAAACATTTCTCAAACTAGGTTCACATCAGTTATTAGATACAGGTATTAGATTTTCTTAATGAAAAATTGAGTCATGCTGCTTTATCAGCATTTTCCTTCAATGTTTATTTGGTTTTGCATGGATTTTTGCTTGTAAAAAAGTTTTCGTTATTAGCAAATTTCTTCTTGACAGAGAAGTAAAAACTGAATTTTATGCCCTTTACATAACTAGGAGATGCCTTATAATTAAATAAACCATTTTTTTCTATATATGAAATCATCTACTCTGAAAACTTAATCTTAATTTCTAATGAGTATTATTTTGAGAATAAAGTAGAATTTAACTACATTTTTAACAGAATCTAATATAAGGTATGTTCAAACATGTACTGCTGAACACCTATGACACTAACATCTTTTAAAGAGATTTTTTGATGACCAGTCAAGCTGAGATGGATCTGTAGTCCCAGTCATTTAACCAGCAAGCATACTGGGCTTGAGAAATATACATACAGTGCCATAAATAAGTGATTTTTGTTTACTTTTCTGTTGTGCTTGGCTTTTCTAGTACATTTTATGACCGGTAAGTTTAGTCAGAAACTAAATAATATTCTTGAGACTTACAAATCTCTGTTAGTAGGTGGCAGTTTCCATTGTCAAGCCCTTCACCTAGGTTCCCAGTGTTTTACATGAATGCATAAAATACAATTTTTAAAGTTTTTAAAATTTGTTTAATTTCTAGACTGGAAGCCAAGCTTGTGAGTTTAACTGCCCTTGTAAGACCTGAAGTCTTTAACTGATCATAAAGGAAAATAGTTGTTTTAATTAAAGTCACTGAGATGCCCATCTCCCAGTGTGAAAATATGTGACACTGCAAATGAGCATTTAATTTGTGTGACTAAACTTACTTGCCTAATGCTAGGTAAGATTCTTTAAGGTATCTCATGTTCTTTACAGTCAGTGCTCCAGAAAAATGCAGATCTCATTTAGGTCACATTAATTTCTGTTAATTATGGATGTCTTAGATGCCATAATTATCTTAGCTGCTAATAAATACTTTTAGATAGCTTGGAAGTATGATGAATAACAGCAAACAAATTTGGATTCTCTGTTATGCTGTTGCAAAGTAACTGCCAAACCATCACATCTTCACTGTGTTTCCCCATATTTACTTGAAAGTAAGAGTTACATGAAAGTATCCTGGAATTTATTCCATGTTTAAGAACCTCCACTATACCAATGATATCTTGCCAATTTATATGAAACTCTATTAAGTAAAGCATGTAAAATATATGTGCATTATCTGTGAAAATTTGAAGACTTTTGTTGCCATGATATGTTCCCATTATGAACGAGCAGAAATTATTACTTTTCTGAAAATATCACCTTAGTATAAAAGTGAGATGTTCATTGAGCTACAATGATTAAAAGGATATGTCCATTAAATGGACCTCTGCCTATCAGCTATTATAAAAGCATGTTTAAAACTTATCCAAGATACAAAAAAATCGAGTTTCCTTGAATTTTCTTGACCTCTCTTTTTCTTTTCCCTTTTATATTGTCCTGCCTCTGTTAGACTTTCTGTGCTGAAAAATGACAATGACACATCTGAAGCCAAATTACCAGCCTGACAGTAGGGGAGAAATGAACACAGAGGCAAAATCACTTTTGTAAATATTCTTGAACTTTTCAACATAAAAGATCCTGCCTGTTATTTGACAAATTTCATTTTTTCCCATTCTGTCTTTCTGTGTTTAACTTTCTCTTTGTAATGTTAGAACTAGATTTTTTTTTAAATGTATTAAGACATAAAAGTAAATTGAAAGCCCTTAGCTATTGCTGTGTTATAAAACTCTCTTCTGAACTCTAAGAAGAAATTGATGCTCAAAGGATGATAATGGGATTTAACTTAGTTTGAAACTAATGAACAAGAGCTGCTATAGTTTCATCAGATTAACGTTTCAAGGGAAAGGACGGAATTCAGTAAGGGGTTAATAAATTCGTTATCAGAACCAGAAGGAAAAAGGAATGTAGACACTTAAATTTTGATCCTGAAAACACATTAATCTGCTATTTCAATAGGTGACTTAGAACTGGGGGTTTCTGTTCTTTTCTTTTTTTTCTTCTTTCTTTTTTTTAAATCTTATTATTCTTAGGCAATTGGAAGATCTATTCTGACTCATATATAGAAATGTGTTGTTTAATTAGAAACAGTAAATCAGTGTTTTACTCTTGTCTATTCCTCATTGAACCATCACAGATTAAAGAAAAGATGAATCTCATTTAACATTGGTCATCCAAGAGATAGTATCTAATTTAAGCTTGTTGTCAATAGTGATTTGTCTCTTCCTAAGTAAGATGCCAGACATAATCAGGATGAACTTTATTTCCAGGTTCGGACTTTTCTTCAGAAACTGTAGAGAGAAAATTAACTTAGACTAGATACTAAAGATAAATTAAAAAACCTGCACCAAAATGAATGATCACTAACTCTGAAAGTCTTATATATTTTGAGATACTGAGTCACATGTTTTTGATTTGTAGCTAATTATGCTACATCCCATAAAAGCAATCTGTTCCCTACAAAGATACTACTTTTTTTTTTCTTGAGACATAGGCGATGCTATTCATCTTTAATAAATATTCTCTGTGATTCCAGGTTGTGAAGTATGAAAGTTCATAATAATTTTACTGTGTGTAATTTTTTTTTTTTTTTAAGTCTTCAAAGTAATGAACCAGCCATCCACTACTCTTCTCTGGAGAGACTCGAGAGACTCCATTTGGAGTACTGCAGAGTCCTCAGCACGGGACGGACATTGACTTGTGGGGGTAGATAGAATTATAAAATCATTAAGGTTAGAAAAGACCTCCAGGTTCATCAAGTTCAATCTACGACTGAAGATCACCTGGGTAACTAAAACATAGCACTAAGTGCCGTATTCATGTGTTTCTTGAGAACTTCCAGGGATGGTGATTCCACCACTTCCTCGGGTAGCCTGTTCTAATGTTTGAAAACCCTTTCTGTGAAGAAATTCTTCCTAATAGCCAACCTGAACCTCCTCTGGCGCAGTCTGGGGCCATTTCCTTTTGTCCTGTTCTGGATTCCCGGGAGAAGAAGCTGACCTCCACCTCACTACAATCTCCTTTCAAGACAGTTGTAGTTGCAATGATGTCTCATTTGTGGCTCCTTTTCTCCAAGTTAAACAATCCCATCTCCCTTAGCCACTCCTCACAGGATCTCTGCTTCAGCCCCTTCATTGGTTTGATTGTCCTTCTCTGGACACACTTCAGTATCTCAATGTCTTCCTTGCAGTGAGGGGCTCAGAATCACAGGATTCAAGATGTGGCCTCACCAGTGCTGGTTACACAGGGGCAATCCCTGCCCTGGTCCTGCTGGCCACAATATTGCTGATACAGGCCAGGATGCCATTGGCCTCTTTGGCCATCTGGGCACACACTGGCTCATGTTCAGCTACTGTCAACCAGCACGCTCAAGTTCTTTTCTGCTGGGCCATTTTTCAGTCATTATTCCTTCATCCCTGGAAACATTCAAGGTCAGACTGCGAGGACTCTGACCTAGCTAAAGATATCCCTGCTCCCTGAGGCAGCAACTGGGCTACATATCCTTTGCAGGACCCTTCCAACCCAAACTGTTCTACAATTCTGTGATTTCCAGATTTCCTCCTGAACCACCAATATTCCTATGATTATTTTACTGAATAATATCAAATACTATAGTGTCAAAGGAAATTAATTTTTCAGTTTTCTAGTGTTAGTGCAACATTTTTAAAATTTTCTTTTAGGTATTTGTATACAAGGATAATAAATATCATCAACCTGTCACTTCAGCTGGAATTCTGACCTTCAGCTGAGTCTAAGAGCTCAAAATATTATGTTAAGGTAGTTCTGGATGTTTCTAAGTACATATTTCTTCATCTAATTAATTGCTGCTGCACACTCATAAACATGGAATTTATTTGTTTATCCTAACAACTTTTGATTTTACTCTTGCAGTAAAGTGTCTGGAAAACAGTAAGAATCATTTCTCTTCATCTGCAATTTTGCCCACCTTTTTAACTGAAAAAAATATATAATGAATATTATAAATCTTTGTCTAATTTTTACTATTTGTGTAGGAGAACTGTTTGTACAAGCATTAATCATATCTGTCTCAAGGTCAATAGCAGATCAGGAATTAGCTCTTATATGTGAATAAGGTTGGATGAAAAGAAATATGAGTTGCAATTTCAAAATATGTCTTTTATAACCTTGATACTCTGATACTCAGAATCTCAGTAAATGGAATTTATTGATCTTGGTATAAATAGTCGTGAGAGAAAAACAAAGCAGGAGAGGACTAATTCAGCTCTAATGAGTTGAACATCAAGCTATTCAAGAATGGAAATACAAAGATAAATGATCAGAAAAGCTGCCAGGAATAGCAAAATGATCTTGTATTATTCAATATTGTTTTCTATTTAGTTTGAATTAGAAAAAATTCCCTCAATTTCTGTACTAATTCACTGCAAAATTGTTTTGAATTTTCTGAAAAAGTCCTTGGTTTTGGTTAAGAAATTACATTTTCATTACTGATTTTTTTTAAGGAATTCAGAGTAAATGCGATACACCTATAGAATTTTAGCAGACTGTATGGTATTTTAATAATAATCTATCAAAATCTATTTGGTTTTTAGAAATAGATTAATTTTCAACAATAACAAATATTCAAATGGCTTGTGTGTACATTCAGATGTCTATTTTCTTCCTTGCTTTACATGCATGAATAAAAGATTACAAGGTATATTGTAGTCCTTGAGGAAATTTCTAGGTGTCTGCATAACTTGTAAACTCACCTGTACTATTATGAAACTTGTGTCAGGATTCTGCTGGAAGACAACTGTACACCATGCAAGAACTTCAGAATACAAATGCTGGAAAACTTTATCCTCTCACTGTATGGTATATCTAATCACACCTCTTTAACTTACACCTTTATTTTCATTTCTGCCAACTCTAGACATGTATATTGCATTATGAATATAAAAATGATTAAGTTTCTGTATTAAATTACTAAGATGTAGGAAATATTTACTGTAAACTTTAATTAAATTTATTCATTGCACACTCCAGAAGTGTTAATATATTTGTGAGATTTATTTTCCTTAAATAAACATTAAAAGCACTGCAATTTTGAGGCAACATATTGATCTTGTGAGATTAATATGCAGTGTTGAGTGTGCAAAGTTAATGATTGTCATATTTGAACTCCTTTGAAAAGATAATGATGTTTACAATTTCATCTATAGTAGGAAACCTGTAGGGTATTTGCCATCTGACCCCAGTGCTTTAAGTTCTGACTGAAAAATATCAGGGTCATGGCTATCAGAATTTTATTTCATACCTTTGATGTTTCTGCCGTCAGGAGAATTCAGGTGGATTACATCTTTCTACTTTTTCCCAGAAAAAGAACATCTAAAGTGTTTTCTGAATTCTTCAGTACTTCATCCTGTGTAATATAACATGTGTTCAGTATGAAAGTGTACAATGCTTTGCTGATGAAAACCTTGCTTTAGCTTGCTTATTAGCATCTTATTGGGAGTAAGCATGTATTCAAAAGACAGGTACTTAAATATTATGATATAACTGGCATAAATAATTCAACTTACTTTACTGAGCTTTCTGGGTATTTCCTATACAAAATCAGACTCATTACTTGTGAGGCATTTATAAATAGTTATAACTATTCAATTTGTCTTTAGAATTTTGTATTTCTGGTTTATTGCTTTTCAGGAATGTTTGTTTGGGCTACTTTTGTGTGCAGTGGGTAGCAAGAATATGATAAATCTTCTAATAGTGATTATTGCATCAATTATATAGCTATCAAACAACCAAGATATCAATACTATACCTGAATCAAGGAGGTATAGAAGATCTCTGAGGACATTTGTACATGTCAAAACAAAATCACTTCTTCACTCGTTAATGTTTTAAACATTTTTCCTCTATACAATATCTAACCACGTTTCTTGTTTTCTTCTTTTCTACCTTCATTCATTAAGTTCTTTATGATTTAAAAGTCATTGAAAGCCAGATAACCAAAAACCAGTGAGCTTAAGCTGTGTTGAAAATTTGAAGATACATCCAATAGATTCTTATTAAGCAATACAGAATTTTCAAATAAAACAATTAGGATCCTAAACTATTTTTTCTCAACATCATGACTTACTACAGAGTTTGTAGCTTCTTTTCCTCCTTAAAATGAAGTTATCTTTTAGTCTTGTGATTGCAAGGAAGGAGAGAAAAGAAAGAAAATAAGACCATTGAAAAGAAAAAAACCCTAATTTTGTTGAAATACAAGCCACTTTTATGCTATTCAGTGGCTACCTATTAGTCACACTGTAATGGAAGGTGATGTTTCACTATTAATGTGTATGAATTTAATTTGAGTGATCCTTTTAAATCAGTTTATCTATTTCACAAAGATTTTTTTAAAAAATAAGTATTAAAAATTTATAATATTTTATTAAGTGAGAAAATCATTGCAGTTCTAAGGAACTGACTGACTCCTCAGTATCTTGTCTGGAAATAACAGTGATTTCCTATCTTTGATATTTCCTTTTTTGTGTGTGTGAACACCATGCATTGAAATAAAAAGGCACAGCATAACATACCATTTCACATTTAATAATTTATTTAGAGCAATTTAGGACCAGTGTAGTCAATATCTAGACATAACTTGTTACCTTCTGTTTTAATGCAAAGTAAGCATTACCCCACTAATAGTCAATTTCAGTTTCCAATTCAAAATAGTGCTTAACTCCTATTAAAAAACTTTTGTTTCAGTTTGACTTTCAAAATAGAATACAAATGTTGCTGTGCATACTGCCATTTTAAAAAAAAGATTGATATAGCAAATCTATTTTCATTTAATCTTACAACTAAAATTCATTTTGGAGAAAGCATTCTTGTAATGTCATTATATTGCAGGCCACATGCAATAGGACAAGTATTAGAAATTCCTGATTGTGTACATAAAAGTGATACAAATAAGAATTAAATGCTCATCTCTGATGATATTTTTTGTATCCTTATGTTCACTTCCATTCTGTGATGCTTAACTATCAGTAAGGACTCTTAGAAATATCTTATATAATAATTTTAAAAGATGAGAGACATAAAAATGGGATGTCTCAACATGTGTATTTTCTTCACTATTTGTCCCTTCCTTACATTTTTTTTGCCTTTGGATTCCTTTACTGTCATTTCTATTTTCAGCAAGTCAATAGGATAGATAGCCAGACTTCAAAAAGCTAATATAACCCTTCCTGCAAGCAAGGTCATTCCTGAGGATAAAATATCACGCAGTATAATTTGCTTAACTGTATCAAATGCCAAACTATAGTTTATACTGTTGGAAAACTTTCCTCTGAATACTGACTGTGTTCAAACCTGTATACACACTATATATTCCTGATGATATCCTTATTAATGGTATTGTGCATAAAAAAATGTATAGCCACATAAATAGAAACAACAGCTCACATCTGGGAATACCACCAAGGTATTATACCAAGTGGAGTTAAAGAATTATTTTTTTCTCTTATATTCTGTATCATAAGTGCAGCTTTTCAAGAACCTTATCACAGCCTAAAGTTTCTGAACAAGCAAGATTAAGTATGAGTTTTATCTTGCAATAAGGAGGATATTTTTTACCAGAATATTCTCTTAAGTCAATGTTAAGATTCAAAAAAAAGTTATTTGTGTGTTATTTGTTGGGTTTGATTTAGTTTGATTTTTTTCTTTTGTTTTGTTATTGAATATTTTTGAGTGGTTAAGCTTATGACACTTGCTTTCAAAATGATGTCAACATTATTTTGCTTCTGCATTGATCAGAATAAAATTAAATCATGCTTTACTGTATCTTATTTGCACACTTCCCCCAGAAGAATTCATAAGAAATGGCAAAATCCAAACAGGATAGTGTTAATCTGAAAAGAGAGTTCAAGTCTAGAAAATTCATTGAATAGAAAATAAGCATATATAGCTTAAAGATGGTATTTTTAACTCTTTGTGACTAAGAAAGTAATCTGAAGTAATGAAGGATGACAGAGATGCAGAGATCCACCTGCAGCCCACGGAGGAGACCCATGGGAGGATCCATGGAGGATCCCTGCTGGAGCAGGTGGATGCCTGAGAGGGGGCTGTGAACCCATGGGAGGCCCGTATTGGAGCAAACTCCTGGCAAGGGATCTGTGGACCTAAGGAGAGAGAACTCCACATTGGAACAGGTTTCCTTGTGACTCTCTGGGGGACCCATGCTGGAGCAGGCTGTGCCTATGGACAACTTTTGCCCATGGGAGAGACTCACACTGGAGAAATTCATGGAGAACTGTCTCCTGTGGGAAAGACTTCATGCTGGGGCAGGGGAAAGACTCCTCTCCTTGAGCAGCAGCAGGAACAATGTGTAATGAACTGATCATAACCCTCATTCACTGTCTCCCTGTGCTGCTGTGGTACAAGGAGGTAGAGCTGGGAAGGATGGAGGGGTGGGAAGAGGTACTTTTAAGGTCTTATTTTACTTCTCATTATCCTGCCCTGATTTTTTTTGGCAAAAAAATTGATTAATATCTCCAATTTGAATCTGTTTTTCCCATGATGGTATTTGGTGAGTGATCTCTCTCTGTCTTTATCTCAATTCATGAGCTTTTTGTTATATTTTCTCACCCCCGTCCTGCTGCAGAGGGGAAGGATGAAGAGGATTTGGTGGGTGCCTGGCATCCAGCCAGGGTTAACCCAATAAACCAGTCAATGAGAATCCTGCTTAACTGGATCCATGATGCTGGTCTGAACTGGATTTGGAGAGACTGTGATCCTGACTGTTATGTGTGTAGTAGATATTTGCAGAACAGAAATCGGGGCTTTGGAATTGCTGTCCACCAACTATACACATCCCATATATTGAACACATTTTAAAATACATGTCACTAATTGGTGTGGTTCTGTTCTTGCAACCACTCTACATAAATCAGAGAATAGAGTCATACTCTCATTTGGGTTGGAAAATACCCTTGAGGTCAATTTCAGCAGGAAAACGCTGCAAAGTCCATCACTAAACTATGTCCCTAAGCATCACATCGACAAGCCTTTTAAGTACCTCCTGGCTTGAGGCCTCCATTGCTTCCATGGACAACTTGTTCTAATGCTTGACATCCCTTTTGGTGAAGAAAGTTTTTTGGCACTGCCTGAGGCCATTTTCTCTTGTCTTACTATTTGTTACTTGGGCGAAGATACCAAACCTCTTCTCACTACAACTTCATTTTAAGGAGGAATAAGCACTGAACCTTCTTTTCTTCAGGCTGAACATTCTCAACTCCCTCATCACTCCTTATATGATTCGTGTTCCAGACCCTTCACCAGCTTTGTTGCTCTTCTCTGGACGTGTCTCAGTGTTTCAAAGTTTTTCCTGTAATAAGGAGCGCAAAACTGAACACAGGACTTGAGGTGCAACTTCAACAATGCCAAGTACAGGGGAATGATCACTGCCTTAGTCCTGTTGGCCATGTTTTTTCTGATGCAAGCAATCCTTTGTATCAGAAATCTGCCCTTATCAGAAATGTCTGGTATCTAGTTCAGGACTAGATGCAGCACATTCCCAAACCAAGATTTATACTATATTTTACATTTAATCAATATTTTCTTTAATTTGTGAGTTATTAATTTTTTTTTCAGCTGCAATGTTTTTCAATTTTTTTTTTGCAGCAGTGAAGTCAGTTAGTAGTTGAATGGTAAGCAGTGAAATAGAAATTATTTTGAAAATAAAAAAACAGTTTTGAAAGTGCATACTCTAAAAACATAATAAAAATAATATGTCTTTTCTTACCAAAACAAGAAATCTAAATCTAATGTTGCTCTTTCATAACCTGTTTAAAGGTTTTTTCCTGTGGAATAATAACCATTCTAAGATATTAGGTATATACCTCTTATTTTTGTTTAACAATTTCTTTTCAGCTGCAATAAATACAAGGACATAGCTTTGTAAGAAAGATAGTGAGGAAGATGCATCCCCCTGGTGGCACTAACTCAGAAATATTTTTTTTCATATCTGGGGTGTTTCCTTTGGGAATGCTTCATCAATTAACAGAAGTTCATGGATCATTATGTTGCCTGCAGAATGATCTATTTTCCCAATTGAGTTATGCATTATCATGTTGGCAATATTACTACTACTAGAGCCTTGTTATAAATTCATTAGTATTCTTAAGATTAGACAACAATTAGAATTTAAAATAAAACCTTTGCAGACAAGATACTTGATTAATCCTGATTTCAATACTAGAAATAAATTGATAATGAATTTCCTGAAATATATCTCCCTACAAATTAGTGGCATTATAGAGAAATGAACTTTAACAGGTGAAGAATTTGATGTGACACTTTCATTATCAGTTAGTTAATGTGTTTCCTCCTATCCAAACTAAAATGAAGTTATAGAAATGCATGATTTGCAGTCACTGTCAATACAAACATGCTGTATTCATGAAAGTAAATGCTCAGCACTTACACAAATTTCAGCCTTGTGCTTTCCTTTCCTTTTATAAGGGTTTGTTTTGTTATTTAGATAATGAAAATAGTCCCTTTTCAGTATTAAGAAAAAACTTTTGCAATTCAAGAAACTGAAAATTACTCTTCTGTTCTGTTATTCATAGTCTTTCAGAAGGAAATGTGCCTAGTTACTGGGTAGCAATATGCACCACAATGTTTATTTTATCCTTTTTACTTTATCTATATTATTTTCACCTCAAGATTGATCATATATATTGAGGTTTTTTAACTGCTAAGTTGACCTAATTTCTTTAGACTATTTCATTCACCTTCATATGTGTTTTTGCAAAAATGAAATTGCTGTTTCAAATTTATTTCTACAAAATATAATGATAACCAGGCACTTAAGCAGTAAACTACATTCAATGACTGGTTAAGTTTGTTGAAGATTATCCGCAGTGTCCAGCCAAAGACTGAACATAAGTTCAAGGACATCCAAACCAACAGTCTCACCTGAGTGTGTTGCCTGGGAATTTTTTGGCCACACCAAAACCTATCAGAATATGTGTAGCAATTTAATAGTATATACAGTATATGTTTTTTTCCCTTTTCAATTACTAGTACATTGTAATGTATTTGTTTGTTAGTATAGCATAGTGTAAGTAATTTCTGTTTATTTGCTATCATAGCATTTAAATAAAGGGGAAAAAATTTTGTGTTTGGACCAATATGAATATAACTACAGAAAATTTTATTGAAAATTGTAATGCCCCAATCTACCCAGTGGTTTTAGGGAAAGGTAGTTGGATTTAACCTGGGCAGTGAGCAGGAGAAATTACAAAATTCTCCGGAGGTTCAAACCACCTTTTACTTGCCAGTCAGCCACTCCTCTAGTTTCCTTCAATAGTAATTTTTAAGGGAAAATTAGGCAGTATTTTTTTTGCATAATAAGTATACTCCAGGAGCTAAAAATACTTAAAAAATAAAAGTAATGTTATTAAATAAAAAAGAACATTACAGCCAAAAGAAAAGAGGAAAAAACTTTTTCCTTTTCATTCTTGACTGTTGAGTAATCATCAATTCACATCTTGTTTGGAATTAGTAGGCTGCATGCAATCATAGAGTCCTTAAGAATTAGATAGTTCTCATACAAGAGTTTTGCCAGGTCTGTCTTCTACATACCCTTGTAATCTTCTTTCTTATATTCATGGGTGAAAAAGCATTGGATAATCCAAGTCTGCATTGGATAATCTTGGGGATGATCTCAGTCAAAAGCTATAGGCTACTGACATCATCTGGATGGGGATTTTGAAGGTCTGTAGCACTGGAAGGAGGAATGATAGAAAAACCATTTCCAGAAAGAAAGTAGAAAAACTTTTAGGAGGTTCTTGGGAGGAGATAAAGGTTGAACAGGTCTCTGACTCTCACTATGAGCAACCTTCACAGCTGTGATTTGGGATTTTTTCACACCAAAACTAAAGAAAATAATGTAAATTAAAGTACAATCAGTATACATTTGAATATCATTCTATGTTTCTATTTAAAGGATAAATTAAATAAGTATTACAGTGATAATTGGGGTGTGGTGGGGTTTGGGAGGTTTTGGAAATGGAGGGTTTTTATTTGTTTCTGGTAGTAATGGAAAATAATTTTCTTTCATCTAATTAAAATAAATCTTGATGGTGTTAAAAATCATTATGTTTCAGTTGTGAAGAGAGAGGAATAGCAGAAGAAATAAAGATTTTATGTATTTTCAAGTTAATTGCAGTGTAAAGTAAAAGCATTCTCAAAGAGTCATCCTTCCTCTTCTTTATGTATTCACTAGGTACAGTACACCACACCATAATGAGCCACCAAGGAGTAAACTGTGTGAGAGAGAGAAAAAAACTCTTATTAGGGAATTAGTTCAACAACCCAGTACTTCTGAACCAACACTTTAAGTAAGGGCATGTAATTAAGCAGGTAAATTTTTCAGACTATTCCAAGTTGGAAGGGAGTCTCAAGGATCCAGCCCAACACTTAACTGAATGACCCATACAAGGGTTAAATCTGCAACCTTGGTGTTATTTGCACCATGCTGTAACCAACTGAGCTAGTCTCAGAATTGCAGTTCTTACTTTTCCCATTCCCCAACCAACACTCCCCCTCTATCACTAATTTTGAGATTAAGCAATGAACGAAGGAATTGAAGTGAAAATATGATATGAAATTAGTACGTGTTTCTAAAACCCCAAAGGATTAAAGGCCACCACTGTTCATAATCTGTCTCATTGCATTGTAAAATAGCAATGGCTTGACTTCTCTACAAATTGAGAAGTGGTAGAGGAAAGGGTTGTTCAGATCCTTGACTTGTGTTAAAATTAAAACTGAGATCAAGAGCAAATGTCTCTGAAAGGGATGAAAATGTTTTTTCTATTTGCAGAGGTTTGATGGTAGTAAAGTCTCTGATAGTATTGACAGGTGTAGTTTTTATGTCTGCTTCTATGTTCCTGGTCATATTTTCCACTTCTGAATTTACTACCAAGGACAGATAACATAGCATTCTACTTTTCTTTAACTGAGAAGAGAGTATTTTTTAAAAGTCCATTAATTTGTATCAACAACTATTCTGCTCATACTAACTTTTGTTATTTTTTTCATATTCAGAAATATTTTTATTTCTGATCATGGCCACATGAGACCATTGCCAAAAACTCAATGAAGGCTACCAAAAGCTACATCATTTTTGACCTTTATATCCTGTACACTACTGTGATTTTCATCCATCTGGGGAATTTCCAGGGTTATGCTGTACATACATGATTCTGGAAAATATTGAAGAAATGAAGAATGATTTTCTTCAAATAGTACAGCTGTTGCATTTACAAAGCCAAGTGCATTATACCAGATAAGACAAATCATATCTCCATTTTTAGTATATATAGTCTTGAAATGCAAGTGGTATTTAAAGTTAATGCTTATCCATTTCTTTTAATTGTCATACAATAAAAATTGTGCTCTCGTAAGAGATCTGTGAGCTAGCAGGGAGTTTAATTTGATCTTTTAGCATGTAATGAAAACACAGTCCTAAGGGATTCTGACATAATTGAAGTTCATCTCTAATGTTACTGAATTCAATTTGTGTGCTGTTTTCTTTTTTTTAATGAGAAACAATTGCAAGACAATTATAAGATACATTAAAAGAAAGAAAGAGGAGAAAAATAAACTATATAAATTCTCTCTTTTTTATATTTTAGCATCAATGCTGTCTAAAGATGATGAAATTAAAATAAACATTGTACAATTTATACTCAGCCTTCAATGTCATGAGATAAGAATGAATTTAGTTTAAAATGTATTTTAATGAGTAAAACCATCTAGACTCATTAAAATATATCCAGAATATTATCCTTTTAATACAGTTAAAAAAACACTTGAACTTGAGTACACAAGCTTCTGATGTATGGTTTAATGTTTAATAATTGCTAACAATGAAATGCAATTTGTATGAAAGTTATGTGAAGGGAATGTGTTTTGTAAAGTTTGTTTTTGTTCATTTACTATGTGCCAGAATGCCATATGATAAAATAAATAAATAAATAAATAAATAAATAAATAAATAAGAATTTTAAAAGGAAAGGAAGAAAAAAGGAGGGTGGGTTGAAATTAAATTGCTGTACTTTCAGGTATATAGTTCAG
>VYXF01008413.1:240914-273577 GCA_013397295.1 Polioptila caerulea
AAAGAAAAGAAAAGAAAAGAAAAGAAAAGAAAAGAAAAGAAAAGAAAAGAAAAGAAAAGAAAAGAAAAGAAAAGAAAAGAAAAGAAAAGAAAAGAAAAGAAAAGAAAAGAAAAAGGGAGAACCAGAATTAACAGATCTGCTAAGAAGAAAAAGAAGTATACTAGAACAAAAGAGATACAAAAAATATGAAATGGAAGGGCTTGGTAAAAAATGGCTCTTTATTGCCAGTAACAAATCCTATCTAAACTACTCAGTCATAAGCTTCTTTCAGAAAATCTGGGAGTTACTTGCAGGAAATTTAGTATCATAGGCTATTTCTAAAGAAAGTAAGCATAGATTATATATTGTGATATCACTTCTGTAGGCATCCTAAGTATAGAATTTCTTCATCTGACATACAGTTTTCTAAAAGAATAGAGAAGAAAAAACACACATTCTCCTAACTACTACTTCCATATAGTCATGAGTGATTTTGCGCTTAAATATAAATGTGTTTCATAAAGTAATGGATTCAGGGATAAAATTTGTTTAACTATCTTGTGCATGTTCATCTGTGTATCATCTGGAAAGGCCCACAGTTAATCTTCCCAAGCAAAAAGTTACAAATTTTTGTGCATTAATGAAAAGAAGTCTGTTATGATTAAGGTCTCTTTTGAGGTAATGCGACAGATTACAATGTCTTATACTCAGGTTTTTGTGTACATTTGAACTTTGGTAAGTATGACAAAAGGGTTTGTAGATGGAAACAATGCAGATTTCTCTACTTCAGGAACTTCTTTATAGTCATTGGAGAGAACTCCGCTCTTCTAGGGTGAATTTAATTTGAATTCTTGTAAACTATTAATTTCATAGTGAGGAAAAATTTAAATAAAAAAGCCTGGAACTACAAAAGAAGGGATGATAGTTTAAGATTCCAGTTTAGAATTTGTAGAGATGCCTGACTACATTCCTGAAATTTGTATATAAGTTCATGAGAAACATCAGTTACAAACACTACATCTCTAACTTATCCAATTACTTCTTGTTTCTAGTTGTATCTGAGCACCATTTTGTCTCACTGTTGCTTTGAACATCTATTTAGGCCAGTATTTATGTTGGGTTTTTTTTGTTATAATAATTCCTTCTACTGTCCTAGCATCTACAAACAACCACTCCACAGAGGTAGAAAGACTACTTAAATTAGCATTATTGCTACAGAAATGCAAATTTCTATTTGAAGATGTTCCTGCTCACTGCAGGGGGGTTGGACCAGTTTATTTTAAAGATATTTTTCAACCTAAATAATCCTATGATTCTATGATAAGTCACTGGTTCAAAAACAGCAGAACAGTTCTGTTGTTACTAGCCAGATATGAGGCAACTTCATTCGGAAACTGAATTAAATCTGCCACATTAAATATCAGCAAACACTCTAGGAATTTAAATGGGATCCACCTCTTAATTCCAGATACTTAGAATGCACACAGACATCTGAGTTAGGCACTGCAGGCTATCATTATAGTCACTTACCCTTTACCGTCATGGGATAAATATGGATACATTTAGGGAGTGATTATTTTAATCCTAAAGTAGCTGCTTGCAAAAGGGTACACTAATTGCTCCTCAGAAGTTGGTTTTTTTTTTTTATTTATTTATTGATCATAAGCTAAAATGAAGATGACAAGCTTAGTATATGGAATTACAATATTAGGGGAGAAAAGTTGACACGTTTGCACACTCGGTCCTTCAGGAGCTTTGACAGACTGCTGACTGACTTAGGCAGGGCAGAACATGTGCGGTCAACATGAGGGGATGGGTGACTAGAAAACTCTCTGACAGTGCCCAAAGGGAAGGAATGAAAATCTTAGGATTACTTTGAATTGCTTTTAAAGTTATTGCAGAGAACCTTGTATGTAGTTTTGCCGGCTTTCTTTTTTTTTAAGTTAATCAATAAGGTGTGAATTCAGACGATGTTTTGCATAATCACAGGGAGATTTACCTTCAGCTACTTGCCATCAATAAACTAACCTTGTGTTAGCAGTATTTTGTATGGGGTTTTTTTTTCTTCTTTTTCTTTGAAAAACACACCCTGGTAACTTATGAAATAGAAGTTTCTTTCTGCAGACATCAAGATTTTTTTCCCCCTGAGAGGATGGACTGGCAACAAGAATTAAAAAACACCCCAAGCAATCAGGACTGTAACAGTACTTGAAAGTGACAATCCTCAAGCTAGGGCGTGCAAATGCATTTGCGCTGCCTGTAGATCCGTGCCCAGGCCTTTCTTCCCCATGTAGTGTGTGCAGTTTAGAGAGATCTGGTCTCTTGAGGGATGTGCTGTGAATTCAAGTCATAGTTGAGGACCATGAGTGGGCTCTCTCAAGCTACACAGAAGCAGCTCAAACACAGTTACCTGCGAAAGGAACATTGTCTGGGAGTCTTAGAGGTGTGGAGTCATGTTTTAGAGAGTTAAAGGTCACAGCTATCCTTGTTGAGCTTCAAAGGCAGAGCAGCAGTGGAGAGGTGGGTCCAGGGAGAGGCAGCAGCTAACACTTCAAGGAGATGATGGCCAGGGGAGAAGTGAAGATTATGAAATAATGAAGATAAGTTCATTGGTTTTATAATAGGTTCCTTGTGTGGTTATTACCTGTTCAATGCATCCTGGTTGACATGACCTCTGTTCCCATGAACTGTGACAAATTAAAACAGTAATTGATTCATATTATGTCTACACATAGCAAAACCAACTACAGCAATACAAAAAAAATACTCAAATAAACTAAATGCAACACCTGTGAGTGAGATAATTTTTCAAAGTGCCTCTCATGGAAGTCTTGATAAAGTGTTTTCCAGTAATACTCCATCATATATAACATAACTTTGTGGAGACTGGAAAAGTTAATCATGTTACAAGACAGGGTGAAAGTTTCAGAAAGAAAAACATAATTAATCCAGAAAAAGAAATTCAGGGCTGAGTTTTTTTTGTGGTTGTTGTTCGGTTGGATTGTGGTTTTCTTGTTTGTTGTTTTAAGCAACAACAGAACATGTTGCTAGATGTATTTTTCCTAGGCATAAATTATCATCCTGTTTATCTTCAGACTTCCTATATTTATTTTGTGCCATCTGATGTCTTCAGCACGTTATCAGCATCATAAAAGGGTGCTGTGACAATTAACGACTATGAATTGTGAAACACCAAAACAGAAGTTATAAATATCAGAATAAGCAGAACCCTGGACAATTTTATAATTTACAGAATAGAATAGATTCCTCTAGAGATCAAAGAAAAGGTGAAATGAACTCAATATTATTTTGCAAAGATGAAATTCAGAGAAATTAGTGTAGTCCATAAAAGCTTATATTATCAATACCACAGTGATTTTAGCATTCTTCCCAGATACTAGTAAGGATGTTTGTTGATCACCACATGTATATTCATATTTTTGGAAATTATTACATTCCTACAATTTCACAAGATTTTCTGCAAATCTTTTTTGTTGTTGTTGAACTACTTAGCCCTTACTTTTTTGATCAATAAAGTCAAAGCAGGCAAAATGGAAAATTTTACATATGTTGGAATTTTGATGTTTTTTAAATTGACATATTAAGTTATGGCTGTCAATCAGTTCCTTTATCTGGAAGGTGTAGTAAACATACCTGTAGTTTAAATCCTAGAGAGCAGCTAATTCCATGTACTGCTGTATAGTAAATTAGATCTGTGAAATATTTCATTCTGATTTATGCACAGCTTGACAAAAGGAAAAATAAGCAACATAAATGTTACTTGTGATGTCAAAGAGACAAAACAAAAAACATCAGAAAG
Source organism: Polioptila caerulea (assembly GCA_013397295.1). NCBI lineage: Eukaryota > Metazoa > Chordata > Aves > Passeriformes > Certhiidae > Polioptila > Polioptila caerulea. The sequence goes on from VYXF01008413.1 coordinate 244,714, forward strand.
GAAAACACACCAGGAGAAGAAAAAATACCAAATTCATTTGTATTGTCCTAGTTGTGAAGGTTACAGTGAGCTCCTTTACATTTAAATTCTTGTCTTGCAGTACTTTAGACTTAGTTATTTAGAGTACCGCTTAAAACCATCTGAAATATTTACCCAGACATTGGCTTTCCACACATCATGTAGTTGAATATGTTATAAATGCCAGAAGGTGGATCTTGGCATAAGACTTGTTCTGTTCTTTAAGCATTCCTTCTAGTTCTCATTTCTGCTCTTCCAGTTCTGTTAAATGATTGTGTAGTTCTTCATATCCAAGAAAGTCAAATTTAAAACACTCTCTTGTTTTCTGCCTGTCTCCTAAATGCCACACATCTGTTAAACTAGGGTAACAAGGTGGACATTTCCAGAATAAATACAGTTGTTCACACAAGGATATCTATATTCCCAGAAAGGATGTTCTTCTTTGGAGATTTGCACAAATTAAAAACATCTGTACAAATAATATTTTCCAACCAAAACAAAGATTATATTCTGCATACTTGAATTTGGATTTGCATCTTGAAAAACTATCTTGTCTTTCTTATTGCTACATAAAAGCAAGTAACTCTTCAGTGAACAAGCACCAAGGAATTTTTGGCAAAGGCAGAATCAACTGCCCTTGATCATCAACTTGTTCTAGCTGTTACTGCTTGAGCAGGGGGCTTGGACTAAATCATCTCAGGAACAATCTTTCAACCTAGATGACTCTTTTCATATGTGTGTAATATTGATGATGCAATATGTACTTAAAAAAACAAACCAACAAATAAAACCTGTAGTACTCTCGCTTGCAAAGTTACTCCTAGGTGTTTGGTATTATATATCAGAAGAAAAATGTCAGGCTCTTGCTCTGAAATTTTACACTGCATTCTGATTTGAAAGGCATTCTGACCATATCAAGACATTTTGACAGTATTAGTTCAGCAAATGTGAGTGTAAGACATTTGGAATTAACGATCCAACTTCTTAGCTGGCATATTATGTTTTCAGAGTTGTCATGATATTTGAAATTTTTCACCAGCTTACTTAGAATTGATAACCAGTGTTTTGGAAAATTAAGAGACATCAGTTCCATATTCATATATTTGGGAAAAATAAATTGTCTCTTAAGATGCATTATTGAAGTAACTTTTGCAATTGTAACTTTTGATGGAAAAAGCTTACAGAACAGTTTTTTTTCTATAAGGCTTAACTTCTATTGCAATGCGAGGCACTGCAGATATAATTAATTTGATATTGCAGTCCATTCCACCCTAATACTTTCAGTAATATCAATAAGATATTTGAGTAACATACTCAAATGTTATCCCCACTTGTTCTGGAAGGAGAGAAGAATCACAGAACAAAACAGTGACTGTAGATTCTATTATTAATTACTATGCGGAAACAATGACAAGAAATTTACTTTTGATAAAGATATCATAGTGTAACTTAGGTTAAAATGAGCTGTATGCTGAAATTGCAATGTGAATGGATATATTTTTAAAGTATCTTGGAAACCATGTACACTGCCAAAGTACACTTGAAATGTCCCTATATCCTAGCAACAAAGGAAAAAAAAAAAAAGGACAGCATAACCATCAATTCAATAAAATATTTGAGCTGAATTTCAGTGCAAAGGAAAGCAAAGCTCTGGCTTTGCCTCTTCCCAAGGATCCACTAATTTACAAAACAAAGCTCATTATGTCACACAGCTCTTTGTAAGGTGATCCTTCATGAGCCTTTTTTTAAACCTCCATTCAACAATGAAGTTGTTCACATTATTGACTATCAGCACAACATGCTTTCATTGTAATCTCAGAATCTCATTTAAGATGTCATGGAGCAATTTTATGTCTCAACAATAGTATTTATGAATTTCATTGTGAAACAATCAGTTTAACCACTACAGATAATACATGCTCTTTACAATATTGAAAATCAAATTAGATTGGTGTTTTTCTGAACATTACTCTGATTCAGCAGATTAACTTATCCTGAGGCCTTTTCCTCAGCTAACAAACCCAAAAGGAAATTACTTTTTGTTTGTCAACATCATATATCTTTCTACTCCTAGATATCCCAGATGCCATCTAGTTATTTCTTTTAAAACAGATAATCAAGTTTCCAACCAGGTAAGCTATTAAATAGAATTTCATTCTATGCACAATACTGCAAGTGCTTAAAATCCAAACAACCACCCTTACGTCAATAGAGATTGAAGTAACTAAAATCAGTATATGTTTTGTATTACAAAATGAGTAATTAGATGTTTGAAATTATCTATTTTAATTAATTCTAAAATCTATGAATTTGTGACCTATTAATTAGTAAAAAAGAAATGGTCGTTACTTCAAAATAAAGTATGGGAAAAAGGTCCAATCATAACTCATGAACCCTTCCCAAACTAAACTCTTTTGTTCTTTAGAAATCTAATCATTATGCATTAAAATTATGTCATCATGAACTCATAGACCAACTTGATCATTTTCTGTAGTGACAATAGATAGACTCTGAGATTCTGCTTTGTCACCTGCAGTGTAGTGTTTTCTAATGAAACTCCAAACTACAGACAAAGAAACAAACAAACAAAAAAACCCCAAAAAACACCCAAAACAGAACAAAACAAAGCATCTCACCCCCCCCCCAAAAAAAAAAAAAAAAAAAAAAAAAAAAACCAAAAAACAACCAAAAACTGAAAAAAATCAGAAGGGGATAAGGAAACTGAGAGTGAAATACATAGCTATGTCAGTGATATGAATATCAAAGTCTTTTTTTCAAGCTGTATCAAAAGTACAATTAAACTACTTTGCAATATGTTAATACTGTGGAAAATGATACTATAATATGAAGATAAATTATTGTATGCATTCCATTACTTTCAGAAAGGAGATTTTACTAGTAGAAGATATCTGGTGATACTTGATACAAAACCAGAATTTTTTAATAAAAATATAACCAAATAGGTATTGTGAACTTGACTACAAACAATATAAACTAAAGATTATTAAAGATTTTCCCAAAACACAAAGGAAAGAAACATACTCTGTGATATTTTTACATAATTAAATGCTAAGCTTATATTAAAATTTAGATATTAGAAAGTAGTCTGAAAAAAAGGATGTAATTTCCAAGCTGAAGACATCTTTCCATCCTTAACATAGCCTGACATTTTTTTCATACAATATTTCATAAAAGTGGAAGAAACATAATATTCTATGATACTTTCTATCCAATTCTCTGAAGTTTTTAGGACTGGGTATAAGATTTCAGTCAGAAGGCAAAGGAAACTACATCTATTATATTCTCTTCAGAAATACATTGATTAGGAAAGTCATTGCTGAACTTTATTTCATCTTAGGAACCAGCTGGTCTCCTGAAGCAAAATATAAACCATGTTCAAGTACCATTCATCCTGAGTATACTCTTTCACTAAAACCTAGGCTCCTTTTCTTTTTCCCCAATCTATAAACATCTTTTTCTGTTGAGAACTTGGACAACCTTGGTGATAACTCTCTGCTGTGAATATCTGTCTACCTGCAATATGATTCAATTGAGATCTCTGTCTTGAGGATTGACTAAGAACTTAATATAGGGCAGAAAAAGTGTAGAAATCCCACTTTCACAAATAATGAATCAGGACATGCTCAACAACAGCAAGAAGTTCAATACTCTACCTCTCCAACCACCTCTTTTGTAACAGGTATTTTTATTCCACATAAAAAAAAAATATATCCTATAAAACCGTTATTATGGTTTTGTTTATGTTCATATTTGTTTATATTCATATTGCATTTTATTCTAGATCCTTTTTTCTATCTCAAAGGCTACCAAAATGTACTAGAGATACTGGATGTCTATGAAAATTTTAAATAATTCTCTCTCAGGAAACTCCCTGCAGTCACCTGAACCACAGGAGACAACTAAGAGATTACAAGTTTATGTTCTTTTTTGTATACTTCCTGCAAGTTGCAAACTGCAACAAACTGAAGATCTATTAAGTTCAAAATATTGCATTTAATTTTAAACTAACTGTGTTTGTATTCTTCCATGCAAATGGTAAAAACAACTTAATGGGATTCTGGATATCAACCCCAAAGGAAGCTGCATGGTCAACAAGGGGAGACTAACTGATGTAGCCAACATAGATTTCTGTATGGGTTTTGACACAGTCCTGCAGGTCATTCTTATCTCCAAATTGGAAAGAAGGCTTTGAAGGGTGGACTATTCAGTGGATAGAAATCAGATGGACACAGTTGTTGGAGGCTGATGATGAGAGGTGTTGCCCAGGGCTCTGTCTTGGGACTGATGCTTTTCAACAGCTTCAGTGACACAGACAGTGACAGCGAGTGTACCCCCAACTTCCCGTACAGAGCAGACCCTGACAGGTTAGGTCAGAAGATGTTTCACAGTATATATATGCCAATTTGCTGAAAAATTTTCTGAAGTTCAATTCAAAAAGCCATGTAATATTTCATAGAAGTTTATTTTAAATGCACAGCATAGGAATGTAAGTAAATAGAAGTTCAGAGGGCATTGTGAATAATTACTAAAACTAGGGTGTGAAAAGTGTTTATTCAACCTTTCTTGTTTTCCTGCACTTTAAAATAATTCTTCATAAAGAGGATTTTTTTTTTTAGTTGAAATTCTATTTTCTTGATAGCTTAAAAAATAACATAAATAAAATTCCCTACTACTTACCACCTGTGACCCTTTCCCTGGCAAAAGTAGAAAGAACCATTTATGAGGTGAACATATTTAGAAGATGTAAACATCCACATATATGTTCAATCCATGAGTCCTTTTGAAAGCTTTGAGTGCTGATGACATAATGGATAAGATGCTATACTCAAATAGTGAATTCTCTGATGTATCGAGGTGCTTAAATTATCTTAAATTCTTGGGTTCACATGGATTTGTACTGATTTGAAAAGAAAATCTGAAATACAAAAATAGTAAGTAATTTTAGTCTAAGATTTCATTTCATATTTCTTTTTCCACATCAGAGTTTGGTTATAATTCAAGGTTATTTTCAATAATTGCTTTTGCTTTAACTGTAATTATTTTTTTGTACTTCTGGTTTTCTCCTTGTATTACAATGTCATTCATGAGACAAAATGACATAGCGTGCTACTTGTATAAAGAGCTGATTATTGGAAAAATCTCAGAAAATAGTAAATTAATTATTAGATGATATAATATCAATTATTTGTTCAACTTTTATGTAAATCTGGAAAGCTTTGCATCAGACGAGAATTTTAAAATTAAAAACTATATTAAGGCAGAAAATAAAAGCCCTTAGATAGTTAGCTGATAAACATACATGAATTCCTCCTTTTTTTCTTCATACTCAACAATTTAGGTAAATCTTGAAGCAATTTTAATATCAACATCAGCTGTGTTATTACAGTACCATGTATAATCTACCTCATACATTTTCCACCTTGAGTTCAACATGTACATATAGTTGGAAGATATTCTATTCATATTAGTTTGCAAGAGTAATAACTTAGCATCAGCAGAACAGAAGTGAAAAAAAATCCTCAATCTAGCAACAAATAAAACCACCACTGTAAAGTTTAAGCTGTCATTTTTGGTATAGCATGTGCATTGTTCTGTAATAAAAGATCCAAAGTGTGCAGGTGCTGGACTTCCAATTTATTTTCACCTTCTATTCAGTTAATAATCCATAAACTCCATCTATTACATAGCTATGTCCTCAGGCTCCTTCAGTAAGTATTAAAAGATTTCTTTTTCCAAGCTCTTGTACAACTATAACATCCTAATAAACTTCACACACATCAGACCTAAGGTTGAAGTCAGATGCTGAACTCCTGTTTCATTCAGTGCTTCATCTTTTCCAGGATCTACGCAAATTAAAAGAAAATAAAGATATCATCCATTATTTTAACTTTTCTTTTCTAAGAGCAATTTTTTTAAGCTTTTTGTGGTAATTTTTATTTGCAGGTCTGTATTTGTCAAATATGGGTTATTTTTGAAGGTGAGAGCATATTGACTCTAAGTCCTAAGGAAAGATATTCAGTTAAAATATTTCCATTAAACCAAAATGTTGATGAATGAAAGGCAATTTTATAGTCCTGTTGGGATGACACAGAAGAGTTTATGGTGGACTGCAGGAGTGTAGTGAGGTAGGTAACAGATTCTGACTACGAGTTTTAAAAGATGCATCATGCACAAATACAGTCCATTGAAATTCAGGTTTACATATCTGTGATACCTCTGCTCTCCTAGTCCTTGTCATTAGGCCTGATTTAGGATTCTGCTGACTACACCAGTTTGTCAGGAATGAATGATTTAGATTGCTTAAAGGATTGCCATCAAAGGTATTAGCAAAAGCCATTTTAATATGATGTCAAAGTGCAGTTTGGCAAAGGTTCACTTTATTACTGTATGGAAGAAACATACTCAGGAAAATTAGATTAGAATTGAGCTAGAATGATTGATGCAGAGACTGTAGGCAAAAAAGTGTAAAGGGCACACTACTGTTGAGTTGTGAGATTCAGAGTGGACTCTCTTGATTTCTAAAGTCCTGATGGAGCTTAGGTATGGCTGGGTCCTAGCTTAGTCTTGGACAGATAGTCCTACCAGACTTGGACAGTGGTTTATATGTAATGGAAGAAATGGAAACAAGGGATATTTCTGCTTTGGATAAGGGCTCCTAAGTCTCAGTAACAGAAACTCAAACCTTTAGTGTTTTTGCTCAAGGACAGTGTTGCATGGTTTGCAATACAGCAGCAATTCAAAAAGAGCTCAAATTTGGCTCATCTGAAGATCTGCCATTAGTAGAAATTTTCTTTGAGACAAAGAGAAACCCTGAGAGGTATCCCAGCTCAAGAGGATATTACTGCAATCCAGACACACTGCCTAGAAGGGATAGCTCAATGTGAGTATGTACATCAAACTACCATGTTTTTCCTAAGGGTTGCTAGCTGAGTCTTCAACTTATTATTATGAGTTTGGACACATAAATTAAAATGGGAATAATATGGCTGAATATTTTACCTTATTTTCTGTACAACTACAGAAAATAAGGTAAAATATTCAGCTAGGAGACTTATATTTAAAAGCAAGGAATACACTGGGATATGGTTTACATAACTGACTTTGAAAAGTCTCTTGCGGTCCACAGCTATTTGGCTGTTTGATACAACTGTGTTTTCCAAGCTTACTGCCACAGGCAACTTTGAAAAATAAAATCAAAACCTTCTTCTCAAAGTTGTAAATATAAAAGGAGTACAATGTCATAATATGATGCTGAGTATTTCTTTCAGCCAGAGGCCCTCAAGTTCTGATGAGTGCGGTAGTACAGGCACTTTCTCCCCAGCTCCAGTACTGCTCTTTCCAGAATTATGGGAAGAATAGCATTTTAGCTACATCCCTGCAGCAGTGTTGCCTCATATTTAAACAGTTCCTTTCCATTTGAATTCTGGGAAGCAATTCACTATAGCTTGTAATTGCACTTCAAGTATCTTGATATTCTTGATGAAAGAACTAGACTCTTAATATGGCTTTATTTTATACATCTTTACAGCTTTTGATTTTATATAGCTGTACACTGAGGCAGATTAGTCTCTCTTCATGTTTAGGATTATTATTTTGGGTTTTTTTAATAAATGAAACCAATCATGGTGCATCATCAATATCATCATGCTCATATATTTATGTTTATATGTTTGCTTGCACGCAAAAATATGCACATCTTTTAATATGAAAACTAGAATTAACATGCCAGATTATAAAAAAAAATAGTGTCTTGGTCCTAACAGAATTCATGAGAACTTTCAAATCAATTGACTAAACTGATCATGGGACACTCCTCTAATGAAGATCTGTTATTGGTCCTGGAGAAGCTATCCTGAAGGAGGAGAATTTACAATTCCTAAGAACAAGTTTCCCACTCTTAAATGTGTTTTTTTCAATAGCTTCTTCCCCAGATTCTAGTTGTAATATAGCCCAGATCAGAAGTGAACCAAGAGGCAAGATAAAGCAGTTGAGAAAAGTTGAAAGAATCTTGATGTACTGCCTCAAAAGTGTCTTAGAAGGAATCGCTATGCCAGGAATTGCCAGTTCTGTTTTGCAGTCTTAATTGCTATTCAAAAATGAGAAGAAAACCTCCTGCTATGTTTTTTCTTACAACCCAAAATTAACCAGTCCATATGTTCCTTGACTTTTGCCAGGGAGCTGATTCTTAAGGAAGAATGAAACTATCTTCTTGGTTTGAACCCAGCCAGCAACAAAGCCCCCACAGCCATTCTCTCACTTGGCCACCAGCTGGACTGGGGAGAGAATGTAACACTTATGGGTTGAGTTCAAGGTGGTTTAATAGGGAAAAAAAAAGTTGTGCATAGAAGAAAAGGAAAACATGGAATTTATCGACCACTTTCCATGGGCAAGCAAGAGTTCAGTCATCTCTAGGAAAGCAGAGCCCCATCACATGCAGTGGTGACTTGCAAAGACAAATGTCATCACTCTGAGTGTCCACCCATTTTTGCTTCTTTCTCCCACTTCATATGGCTTGATGTCACTTTGGTCAGTTGGGCTTAGCTGTGTCTCCTCACAAATTCCCAGGCACCCTCAACCCCTTGCCAGCGTTGCAGTACAAACAGGAGAAAAGTCCTTCGCTCTGTATAAGGCCAGTTCAGCAATAAAAAAAAAAAAAAAAAATCTCTGTATTATCAACCCTGTGTTCGGTACAAATCCAAACTCAGCCCCATACCAGGCACTGTGAAGCAAAGTAACTCTAGCCCAGCACATTTGTACAAAGAGCAATACAGATAATACAGCAACCAAAGGAAAAGCTGTATTCAGAGAAGAGTTTAAACATTTGGTAGTAAAACAATTGAAAATCTTTTGAGATAGCTTTCTGTAAACAGAGACTGTATAGACAGAAACTGTCTCTGTAGACAGAAGCTGTAGAGGAGGATTTAAAGAATCACTTGCTTATACTTGGTGAGCACTGACTGTCCTGAATACTCATGGAACTGAGTTCTTAGGGGAAAAAAAGGTGCATGCAAAGAAAATATGCATCGTAATAGATATATTAGGATAGGATTTGAGAGGCTATTAGATAGGTAAGTAGCCATTCACTCACTCTCTATGTTTTTACAAAGTTTGACTTTGTAATATTTGTACCCCTACAATACTTTGTTTTTCATATTTGTTGGAATGAAATAATTAATTCACACTTTCCCTCAAATATATATAAAGTGGCTGTAAAGACAATAAATAGAAATGCTGACTACAATAGAAATCCTTAGGTTTTTCAGTACTTTTGCTTCATTGAAAAATGTAACTGATAAATCCATATTAGTTCTGTGATGTTTTGGAGACACATACACACACACTTATATACATATCTGTATCTATATGGAAAAAGTGTATCAATATCATATTGATCTTCTAGCAGTCCAAAAGTTAGTGTCCATGTGAAAAATTCTGTACAGGGAATCAAAATTAAAATTAATTAAGAAAAGGAAATAATAAATAGAATATTCTACTAAATGGTAATAAAACAGCGAGTTCTGCTGTGTAGACATGGTTAAGGGTTGTGACTTTGCTCCTGACATAATTGTTAAAAAAATACTTTTGGAGGTCATGTTGACATTTCTTCAAATATATGTTTAAAGTTATCAGGATTTCATAAACAGATCTGTCAAAATCAGGGAATATTTTGTCGCATGTACTCTGGAATAGCTATCATGCTGATCATGTCGGAAAGAGTTTGCAATACAGAAATGCAATATGTCTGTGTTATAGATTCGTTTAATCCAATAATAGTACTTATAATTTCTTTTATTTAGCTTATTGCACCTATATTTTGTATTTCTTTCCTGAAAACATGCAACGGATTGTTTAGACAAGATTACAGTTAGGTAAAGAAATTCCTATAATTTTTATTCAAGACAGCATAAAAAAAGGACTTCTTAATCTTAAGATCTCAAGAGTGGATGGAGATCAGTAGCGAAAGCCTGGATGACTAAAGACATGATTTAGAGGCTTCCTCTATAGTGCTCAGGAACAGAAATTCCCATAAAGATATATTACTTTCTGGAAATAAATTAATTGATCTTATAAAATAATTTAATTGTTCTATTAATTATGAATATAATCAGAGGTTTTCCTACTTATTGTAGTAATCTGAGAAAGGATTTTCATGGTACAAAAAGCAGTCAATCATGCAGGCTTAAATAAATTTGAAAAAATTCTGTGAAATTCTTTTCCCAGTATAGGTTCTTACTTTCTTCTGAAGAACCTTTTTTCTTAGAATGTTCTGCTCTGGTTTGCACTTCAATGTCAGAGTCTCCAATTAACTACCTATTACAGGTAAAAATATTTTTTGTTCTTTTGCTGGCCCTGGTATTATTCTTTATCAAGATTCCTTCTCCTCATGTTTTAATATTTGGAAAGGGTTGTTTTTAAGTTATTTTTCCAAGGATATTTCCACCAAGGATGGTTTGGGTTTTTTTATTTTTATTCTTTTATTCTTTTTTTTTTTTTTTTTCTTCTTTTTAAGATACACAGACTCAATTGTATGAGAAACAGCAACAATGTAGGTGGATGATGCATTTGTTTTGTACAATCTCTATGACTGATATTTTACAATTAATATAGAAAAGGAGAGGGAAATAAATTGAAAAGGAGGCAATCTAACAGAAATTTCTGCTTTAGCAGATGCCCCTGCAATTATTCAGTTGCTTTTGATTGCTCTGGATTTTTCTTAATTCTTCGTTGTTGTTCTCTTCTACTGGAAATACGTTGATGTGTAGTCAAAGCATCTATAACCTGCTGAAATATCAAAGTGTGCCTTGCTTGTCTAGAGCTGAGCACCTCTGTTTGCATGAGATATCAAATATGTCAAACAATTATGTAATTGCTTTAGAGATTTCTGGAGAGAGCTTATTAACTTACTACTTATCTTTCTGTTGAATAAATACTACAGCTGAGTCAGGAATTCAGTATGAGAGGAAAATTTCATAAGACTGGCAATTATGAATAACTGATTATATTCCCCACAGCAGAGGGTGAATGAATTAGTCCCTGGATCTCTAAAGACATCTTTGAGTAATCTTGCATTACAGAAAATGTATTCCTCAGCTATTGATTTTGTCCTAACAGTTCACAAGGGCCTTGCTCCAAGATAGTTCCTAGTCAGATAACTGATAACTAAGAAGGAATGGCTCACATAAACATGTTTTTTTCTTGTGGCCTGATTAAATTTAAAGCCGTACTTTCCAAAAACAGTCATTAAGACTCCATGAAACTGAGTAGTGTAGGGGCTACTAAATATTGATTTTACTTACTGAATTATTTTCATAGAACTAAAAATTTGAAAAATAATTTAGATTAGAAGAGTCTTTTGGATGATATGCAATCCTCAATTGTCATTTTTGGGTTTTTTCTTCTTTTAGTCACTGGAAGAATTTGTAAATAAGATCCTTTATTATTCTCTCTATACACACAAAAAACTCATTTCCTAAGAACATTCCTAAATGATTTGCTTATCCCATATACTGGAAATTTAAACTGCTGAAATTCTTTATTTTATTTTGTTCAAGTAAAATTTTCTACATAACACGTTTTCATATATTTAAATCATGTATTATTTCTCTGTTCTGCACTAGAAACATAACATTGACATGTACATATATTTTTATTCCTAATTTTTTTTTTTTTTTTAGTTTTGAATTTTTTTCTGATGGCAGTGATTACACATATCCTTTTTTTGTGGATAAAAAGATAGTTTTTCTATTAGAAAATAGATTTTGAGGTATTAAATAAATTTCTATTAATGTGGTAAGAAAAGATTTCTTACTACTTTATAAAAACATGTCTGAAAAACATTAAGGAGAACTTAATTGAATATTATGCTGTAGTGAAAATAGAGGGATTTTTAATTTTTTTTTTTTTATGTGCCAGTTACACTTTAAGTTCTGCCGAACTGACTGTTCAGTATAGTGCAGCCAGTGAAGTTCTTATATTACTTATATCTTTGGAAGTTTTACTATTTTCTTCAGGAGACTGAACATCTAATTTTTTTAATTTTTTTGTCTTTTTTTAAAATTTTCAATCTTCCATTTAAACACTGTGGGGTGTTTTTTTTCCTGTTTAAGAAGTTTAATTACAGATCTGATCCCTGAAATTCTATGGCACATAAACCAGTGATTAAAAAAAAAATCAAAATCATAATTCACTAAAACACTCCTTTAAAACTACTGAAGTATTTAATTAGTGAACAATTAGCTAAGATCCACTGAGTTTGTTTTCACTCCCTTCCTCTTTATCAAGGTTTTATCTTTATCTTTATCTTTTATTTTTTTTTAACTTGTATTTAGACAAGCTATGGGCAAACATTTCAGATCACTCTGGATTTCAAAGTAAGCGACAGTAAGACATTTTCAGCAATATCTTTTACCCTTCTAGGACTACTGTTCTATTGAGAGAAAACAGACCCTAAGACATATTTATTTCTTTGAAATATATTTTCTTTGAAATATAGGGGTTATGAAATGAGGGGCTTGATTCAGCTCATAACTGGAACAAACAAGTGAATTATTTTTTAACAAACATTTGGAGTTCCATACTGAAGATTCTGAAACTGGGAATATTGTTAAAAATTAAAAGAGCAGCAACAACAACTTAGCTCTTCATCCACTCAGATGTTTTATGTTTTTTATTCATGTTGTTCTCAAATATCTCAGGCTAAGAATTTCTGTAAAAACATAGTCTAAATTATTCCTGACGTACTTGTTATAACAGCTGGTTTCTTTGCAAATTGCTGTTAAACCTTGGCCCAAGGTTCTTCTCTATACTCCTTCCTTAGATAAAATGCAGGAACATATTTCAAAATTATAGCCCTTGCTATGTTTCTCAGATTTTTATGTTTCTTTTCACCATTTTTATGTCAGAGGCACAAAAATATTACTGCAGTAAGGCTCATGTATGAACAGTGTACATATATTATTAAGATAAACATAGAACAAGAGGTGCTATGTGTTTTTCAGTTCTTGCTGTTGCTGCACTATCCAACTGTCAAATTCTGAATAATACTCTAGCATTTTAGAAACATTATAAATGTGTTATGAGCGCTTTAATATCTCACAAGATAGTTTTATATCCCAATAAAAGGAGCATTTACATTTTGTTGTTTGTATTTTTACGCTACCTAAGTGCCCAGAGAGTGAATATAGGACTCTCTGCATTTATTGCAATGAGGTCAAGAGAGAGGCAATCACTCTGCAAAGCTGCTGTACCTTTGCATATCATGGTTTCATAGGTGCCCTTAGCCTAACCTTCAGATAGACAGCTATTCCCTGGGCAAGCTAATCCAGCCGGGATGTCCCTCAGCAAACTGTCAATTATGTTAAACTGTGTCAACCTGTATGTATTGTGTAATTTCCCATTCTGAATTATTGTCTACTAAATAGAGTCAGCTGCAAATATTGAACTCTTGCCATACACTCTAGGGAAAGTGATGTAGAAAATTTATACATTCTTTTAACATCAGCCAACTGGCCTCTAGCAGGGATGTGGAGGGTTATAAAAGTTGCACAAAAGTATTTTATATACTATAAAGCTTTGTGAAAGCAACAAATACACTATTTTTCATTTACTGTATTAACAACCTGTTTAGTGCACTGTTGCCATTGAGACTAAGTAATGTAAACGTTTAACAGAAATATCTCCATGTTTTCATTGAACTGCAAGACAGACCACATGCTTGTATATCAGGAAAATTAGCCAAAGAGTGGTCTGATGCCCAATTCAAGTAAATTGCTATCCAACAATCAACTACAGAAATTCAGTTTACAGTTCAGTTTAGCAGTTGAGTATCTGTACTGTGATACTCAGTCTTAGAAGCAGAAATTCTGTAGATGTAGTTTACATAGCTATTCAACTTAACTGTTACAGTTATATTATTCTATGGAAAAAAAAAATTACATAACTTTTTATTTTTTCAAAAAACTAATACATTAGTTACATAATTCTACTGGTTTTAAAGATTTCATTAGCTATAAGGGGGAAAAATTAGAAAAATATTTAGCCAAGCAAATAGTAAAAATGAGGCAACTGTAAATTTGTGCTTAAAAATAATAGTGATTCAAATTTATAAATCTGCGGTATGTATTGATAGTCATATTTTTTTGCTTAGGTTTATCTTTTTTCCCCATTTCTTTTCCTGATTGCTTACTTTACTCCATTCTTTGTGAAATTATTAGTAGAAATTTATTAATCTCCCTATAGATATTTTCTTACAGAATGGTCAGGCAAAATGTTGAAATATTTTTTCCCTGTTCAATGAAACAAATATTTAAACCATTTTTATTTCATTTATTTTTATTATTTTGAATGCACAAAAAATCATTAACTTACTACAGTATTAGCATCCAGAACACAATTTCTTAATGTTCCTATTAAGAAGAAAATAATTAATATGCTCATACAAGAGCTACTTGAAAGGAAACTATTGAAGCCACCAAGGAAAACAATATTCTTTTGCGGTGTAAACGAAGGCAATTCAATAAATGTAACTTGTTAACAATTAACCTGGACATTACTTAGACTACCTTCAAAGCAATGTGTGGCTTATAAGTACATTCAGCCATGCAGAACAGGAAATGTCAAAGGAAAAGGCTAACAGTTTCATAGGAAACCTTAAGAGAAACAATATATAATAATCATCATGAGGCTTGACAGCTCTAAACTGTAGTAGGTAACCTTGAAACTTGCAAGGACAGGCTGGCATATTAGAATGTTTTATTTGAGCAGTCGTAAAATAAACTGTTCAGACTTTATCGATGTATTTGCTTAAAACAAATTTATCAAATCAAGTTTCAAAAAGGTAACTTAAAATAGTATCTTCATGTAGTTGTAAAGTTATTTCTTCTTTAGCCTCCGTTTGAACCTTTTGTTTCCTTCTCTTCTGCATGATGCAGATCTTAATCGACATTATGCCCTGTAAATGAAATGTTTACTTGTGCTTTGAGGCATGACCCTTTGATATCAAAAATTGGTTTTTGATGAACCCTATAAATAAAATATGGTTGAAAAAACTCCCATCCTTTTCTCAATTGCACTTTGGACTTTCTTGAAAAAAATAAAATTATCTTCCTGCTTCCCCTGATACCTTCTTAAGCTGCAAGGTGTTTCTTCTCATAGGAAAAGTTAACCAAAGCAGTTTCAAATTGCTTAGGTTAATTCCATGAAAGACTTTAGACATGGCAGAGCCTAATTTTTGGGTATATTTTCACTTCATGAAATCTATTGCCCAAGTTGTATGCTGCTCAAGCAGTAAGCTGACAAGGATCAATGCCTATCTACAGAAGGAGAAATTGGGTACTAACACTTTCTATGTACACTGATTACTGGGGCTGGTGGAAAAACACAAGTTCCATGTCTCTTCAGACTTAATGTAGTTCTCTAGTGGGGTAATTAATACTTCTGCACAATACCAAACCAAATTCTAGAAAACTTTCCTGTCTATTTTACAGAAATTATGAAATTAAATGATGGGATGTTGGAAGAAACAAATATCCAAGGAGAAGGAAAGGACTTACTCTCCACCTCATTACAGCAGAAGGCATCTAATTGTGGGCAGCACTGGGGATTCATCTGTCTGTTTTCTCATGTCAGACATCTTTCCTAGACCCCTGGAAACATAAGGCTGAGGCTTAACCTATTGATTAGAACAACAACTAGTCTTGTGTAATACCAGACATAGGAGCATATAGTTCCATTGCCATGTTTGGAACAGATGTACTAACCAAATATTTTTTAAGCTATGGCTTTTCTTGAAGCTGTTTCACTGGCATATATACAGAGTAGCAAAATGAGGAAATTAGTCCAGATGTTCAACTGGTTGTTATCTTAACTATCAGACTGTAGGAAATTCTCACATTTTCCACAGCAAGACCACTCCAACTTCACTCAGTCTTTAGAGAAATGTTATACGGCTTAATTATTAAGACATTTAGCTCATAGTACCTTAGAGACCAATGTTAAATAGATCATCTGCACCATGGGTTAGATGTTCTTTCTCAACTGTTCCAAATAAGGCAGAGAAGAAAGGAAATCTAGAGGTCAAATACATTGGTCCTTGTTATGCACTTGGATTTCTAAACACAAGCTTGACCTCTACACCTATCTTTAGAAACCATAGTGTGATGACCCACCTCTAAAAGATTCAAAAACGCTCATTAGTCAAAAGGAGCTATGAAGGTCAGAGGGTCCACAAACACTGAGAGTGTTCAATTAGTAAATTACACACATAACATGGAAATTGGCCTGTAAGTCTCTATACAGGCACATGACAGTGGGTTTTGGACAAAAGGGTATAGTGAAAGGGGAAAGAAAAATTAAAGAAGTTAATTAAAAAGAGAGAGATGAATTAAAGAAAGACAAAGAGAATAAAAAGAGGAAAAGAAGGAGAAAAAGAGAGGGTTAAAAAAACAAGCCCTTGTTACAGCATCAATACATTTGGTAGGATGCTGATCCTGGTCTCAGAGCTGACCCTGCTAAGGGGATACCAGTTCTGGTTTCAGCTTTGATCCAGATGATAAACAATAATCCAGTTACTGTGGTCCAGCTGATGAGATGTTCAGGGTCCAGGGACACTGCCTGGGTCATGAGGGGTACGTTTTTACAGACATGTTTCTCCACCCCAAAGAAAGGTTTCCTGCTTTCCATGCTAATCATTTATTATCATGTGTAGTTGTTCTTTTAAGATTTTCTGGAAAGGGGTCAGAGGGCTTTGGGAATCTTTGGTGATCCCAATCCCAGTGTACAACTATGTCTACTTCCGCCAGTCATTCCTGAGTTTGGGCTGTACTGTGTTGAATTTCTTTCTCATGGAAAAGTGTTGCCCTGTCTCCACCTGGACCCCCTTCTCCTGCCAAAGCTTGTTCTTTCTCACAGCATGTTAATACCAACAGTCCTTGACTGTTACCAACAATTCTTGTCTGTTGTTACTGACAGCCCTTGGCTGGCTTCTCAGCCATCTGGTTATCAGTGTTTGACACATACTCAGTAACCCCTCATCTTCTGGGAACTGAGGGCTCAAAAGGACATTATTTTGGACTACTGTTTGTAGGGTTGTTAGAGAGTGAGCTTTAGAACATATCAGACCCTCATATTTATCTTGAAGGAGCAATTTACATTAATTTAAAGGTGATCATCAAAACTGAATCAGACTAACTGCTTTCTAAAAATGAAGAAAACTCTACTGGTTATGAAAGGAGATTATCTCCCAGTGACTAGATTCT
Source organism: Polioptila caerulea (assembly GCA_013397295.1). NCBI lineage: Eukaryota > Metazoa > Chordata > Aves > Passeriformes > Certhiidae > Polioptila > Polioptila caerulea. The sequence goes on from VYXF01008413.1 coordinate 262,008, forward strand.
AGTAAGAACTGGATGCATATAGCTAGAGCACATGAATTCTAATCTGTTTTTGGGTATTTTTTATATCTGTTCTCAACATCTACTTACTAGACTATTAAGTCTTGTCTTAGACTATTAAGTCTTGTTTTTGCCCTTTATGTAAGTTAGACATTAAAAACTTACACTGGAGACTGATTTAGAGTAAAAATAGAGAATTTCTAAGTCCTGATGGGTTTTAGAAGCTGGCCAGCTCTTAACTAATTTTGTCCAGAAGCAGAAATATGGAAGATTAGGGGGGAAAAAACCACCATAATCACAAGGGAAACAGAACTCATGAGTTTAGAAATTTAGGTATTTGCACGTTTAGGCAGCAACTGAAGCTAAATTTTTAGGATTTGAACAAGTCTCTTTCATAGAGTTAGCCCCAGACAGATATACTACCTATGTCCCCATCTGAATTAAACCATTGCTTTGAAGCAAAATTTTGAAAGAAAGATGCATTCTTTAAAAGCCCACGGTAATGAGATGGTTTAGCTAAGTATCACTCAAAAGTGCAGATGAGATTTGACTGCCTCCTGATCAAGGAATAGCAATATCCAATTCCGAATGTCTGTAACAAGCAAATTAATTGAAGAGCCTTTTGTGTTAGAAAGAGATAAAGTAGATTTGACATGTTGGCATGACTCAGTTAGTAAGCTGTATACTTGATTGCTTCTGGGTACACGTCATTACTGCTTCTCTCTGTTGTCCTCGTGCAGACAAAAGTTGCATTTGAGTGCAATAGAAGATTTAAGATTATAAGGAATAAGAAAGAGATTTGTGTGGATGGGGAACTACAGACATGAAGTGTATTTTGGCTGTGAGGGAATAGGTAAGCTACATGGATACCATATAAGCCTGATATTCTGCAAAGAAAAAAAGAAAAAGGGAAAAAAAAAGTTGGGCAATATATATTGTTTTATAGTGTTGACTCTGTAACTTTAATTTTACAGTAGTAATAATAGTATACATTTATTATATTTATTAGAACTACTTTCCTGAATTTTAACTTGTGAAGTCCTTACGTCTAAATACTCATCCTATGCAATACATGCTTACTAGTTGATTTTTTTTTTTTTTTTTTTTTATTTTTTNCTGTTTTTCTTTTTTTTTTTTTTTTTTTTTTTTAATTTATTATGACAGAATAATTTATGTTGGAAAAGATTTCTGAGAACATGAAGTTCAACCTGTGGCCTACCACCACCATGTTAACTAGATCAGGGCACATGGCCAGCTGAGTACCACGTTCAGTCTTTCCTTGAACATCTCCACAGATGATGACTCCAAAACCTGCCTGAGCAGCCCATTCCAATATCTAACCACTCTTTCTGTGAAGAAATTCTTTCTAATGACTGACCAAAACCTCCCTCGGGGCACCTTAAGACTATGTCCTCTTTTCTTATTGCCTTTTAATAATCAGTCACAAAAAAAATTCTACATGCTTCTGAATTTTACATGTGATACTTTCTTTGCAAAGTATTCTAAGACAATAGAGAAATGAGAAAGAAAATATATAATTGGAAAATTATTTTCAAATAAAGTAAAATGCATGCTTTTTTTCCACTGCAAGACTAACCTTGTCTAGCAGTTAGTCCTGCATGACTTTGACTGCAGGGAATAGTGGGAAAATATGATTTTATGTAATCAGTACATTTTTTTTTTAACTGAAAGCATGTTATCTTTGCTGACCCTGAGACAGTACTTAATCACTTTTGCTTAGAATGGGAGAAAATTACCCTTACTGAACAATAAGTGTACTGAAGCTCACTGGAGCAATACTGTTAGAATGAGTGCAACCACATGTGATTTCAGCACAACATAAGCATGAAATGAATGGATTTAGCCCAATGTTCACGTTGCATTTTTCTTTTGGGTCAGGTCATTAAAAATCAGTTAAGGCAATAGGAAATTTGTGTACGTGCTGCAAAATGAGGGTCACAATACACCAGAGCAATTGAAGCATTATGCACTCGGTAGAGTGAATAGCAGTACTGCTTTTCCAATTCCTGCAGTGTGAGGGTACTGCAGAAATTGAAGAACTGTAGATATGGTACAGTGAGGAAAAGAAGAAAGGAGAAAAACTATCTATTTGCACTGGAATCTAGAAGATGCAAAGCAACACAGAAATGGTATGTTCTATTTTCCTACATATATAGGCTGTGGCAGGAAACATAGTATATTAATTATTCCCTTCCCAAGAGTGTTAACTCTCCATTGAATATATTGCATTAGCTTTACAGCTTTTACAGAGTGAATCTATTGCCTGAAAGTGAGAAAGAGAGTTATCCAGGCCATTTCTATGCATCAAATTGACTAAAACTGCAGCTGAAAGGGAATATCACGCTTGCAAAATTAATGAATTTGATCACATGAGTTCTACCTGATTTAAGGTAGTTACTGAAATGAGATCAATCATGTGTTTATGCATGGCCTTGAAGCACTTACCAATCACGTCTTTCCTGTCCAATGTTTTCATAAGGACACTTGGAGATCACGTATCTTAGCATTTCTGCCTTTATTTATTTATTAGTTTTTAAAAATACGGCAGAAAGTAGCCTTGTTTTGTATACAGACCTGAAGCTATTTTACTTATTTTACTATTCTGTTGAATTCTCATGCTCCTGTTAGTTGGTTGCTGTCAGAAATAAATACTGTTTGTTGGAAACAGCTTTTGTACCTACCAGGCAAGCTGCTCACTGGTTTTCTTAGCCAGACATTTTCAGACCCTTTTCTTCAGCAATGGACAAAAGCTCAGTCACAGTTATTTCTCATGTATCATGGATATGATAGAGTTCCCTGAAAGTAGATGTGTTGATTTGAAATGTTTTAGGAAATACTTTCCTGGCCTCCTGAAAGATGCACCTCATGAAAGGATTTTGTCATTTCCCTCAGCTCTGGGCAGATTTCTCAGACCTGGGTTCTCTTCTGTTCCATTATAAATCCTGTATGACTTAGGACATCTGCAGTCAAGGTTCTGAACCCATAGCAATGGACTTTGTGTATAGTCTCCTTTAACACAATATATATATATATATATATATATATACACAACATGGCGCAATGTTTCTATAATTTTTAGCTGAAGAGACACAAAGTACCGATTTTGCTTTGCTTTTTGAGGTAATGAGAAAAAAACAAAACAATGAGAAATATTAGAAGTCATTAGTAATAAAAAACTCAAGAAAAGTTAATAATATTAGATATTATTAGTTTCCTATTACTATTATTATTATTATTATTACTATTTTTAGATTTTACACTGGAATGGAAAACGCTTGGGAAAAGGTAAAGCCATATTATAAACCATAAATTAATCGAATTTGGAACAGGCTTATGAAGGTCAACAGATACAACTTTTTTCACACTTACATCAGGGCTGCCCTAGATCAGGTGTGATCAAAATTTAGTGTGAGTAACCAAGCAATCCTAATATCCAATAGGTAATTGTACATCAGAGTTAAGAAATAGTATTAAACACAATATTTGCAAAATACTTACCTAAATCATTAGAGAGTGTTTAGGTAAGATGACTTCTTCAAGGCTTTGCAGACATTGTTTCTACTCTTGGCTCTCTTAAAGCTTTCCTCTGTGGCTTAGATGTCTGCTAACTGCCTTTACATCTTGCAAGCCCTATGATACTCATTTTATATTTCAAATAGCTGTGCAATACCTCAACATTTAGCTACAGTTGCTGTATCCCAAATATTTCATAGTAGTAATTCAAGGAAGATTGTTTAAAGTTGGCTGGTTTTATTGAAAAAATAGCTTGCACGGACTTTTATTCATTTTCATTGAAAATGTCCTTCTTAGAGGTAACAGCCAGCCTGAAAGATTCTCCCTAGTGACTAGAAAACTTCTGAATGATTTATCACCCAGGATTAACAACTTAAACAGCTGACCTTGGGGGAAAGAGGAATAGAAAGGCAACAAATGAAACTTACCAACCAACCAACCTAAAACAAACATTGCCCTTGTTCTCATTAAAAAATATACATCATTAGTTAATGAAAAAAAAGAGTAACAAAGCATGTGTTTTACAACACACAGATGGAGTTCCATACAATTAGAGATATATGCTCATGTTCCTGCAACAGACAATTTGGCAAATAAAACCTTGAAGATGAAAGTGACAGAAAAAACTAAGAATTTCAAACAGGTAGCTTGAATAACTCAGAAGAAAAAATGTAGAGTGGAAAGTCTGGAATAAACATACAAACACACAAATCACATCAATCAATGAATATTTCAAACCATTAAATAAAGTCTTTGAAGGCATAAATCTACTTAAAAAAACCTCCACATTTAAAAATATTTTTTCCTTTCAGACTATTATGTTCATCATCTTGTTCTGTCAAATAGCAACAATTAAAACCCAAGAAAGTTCTAGCAAATATTCTTGTTATATTTATGCTCAGAACACCGGGTAAGATAGTTCAGCATGCTAAAGGACCTGGGGTTTTGGACCTGGAGATCCATATTAATGGAGTTCATTATATGGAACATTTTTTCTTCAGCTAAGAAGCTGGCATTGTCTTATTTGTGACTCATACAATGAAAATGTATAATTTACATTTGGCTTTAGCCAAAGGTGTAAAGGTGTTGTTAGATATGTATTAACAAGAACAGTATTTAAGTGAGAAATAAAACATATGTAGCAAGCTTGATTTTCCACGATGTAGTTAGTAATCCTTTACAGTTTGCTAGTTCAAATTTGGTTTTTATGATGTTGTTCCTGGAGCCCAAATGACAAAGAAGTAAAATTATTCCTTTTTCTCTTTATTAATAGAGATATGCCACCATATTATATGTACCACATAAAGATTTGTAATTGCTTTGGAGAGATACTCTGCTAAAGCTCCTCAGTGGGATTTTTGTAGATAGTAAAATATAGCCATCAGAGAGGAGATATTTCTCTTCTGATTGGAGTTCAGTCTCTGAATGTTTCCTGAGTATTGACTTGAAATTTATATTACCAAAAAAAAAGTAAATACCTTTAAAGATTAGACTATAAAGTAGGAATGAAGAGAATTCAAAGGAAATATGAATATTATTATAAGCCCCAAATTAGAATAATTTGACTGTATCATTTTAGGAAAAATATTCATCTCTGAATTCCTTGGATGAACAAAAAAGAAAATGGGGAAATTAAGGAGAAGCATTTGCAAGGATGTGAAATGATTGATTTGTGTCAAATTCCAGCATGGGGAAGTTGAGAAGATATGTGATTTGGAACTGTTCTCTTCAGGTAATGAAGATGAGTTGTTGTCAGATAATGAGAAGTCAGATGGAGCTCAAAGTGATATATTAAGGAACAAACATTCAAAGTAGCAGATGGTTCTCACCTGAGAGTTCTTTGGGGGAACTTAAAATGAAATGGCTTAGTTACTAAAAAAGATGTGCAATCAGTCACACAGTTATGACAGTACAGAAAGAAATTGTAGGTTCAAACAATGTAGCTGTTTTATTACCAAGATATTTGGGATGATTCAGGGAATTACAAACCAATGAGTCCTGATTCAATATTTATAAAGCTGACTGAAGCAATAAAAAAATACATAGGTAAGAAGCAGAATGAGTATAAGGACAAAACAAAACACAAACCACATTTCTGGTCCTCTTGAAATGTCCGAATAGATGTATGTAGTCCTGTATTAGGAAAAAACAGCAAAAATATTTTATTTAGACTCTCAATAAGTCCTTAGGAAGTACTTTCATTAAAGACTATTAATGACTATGGTAAGAAGTGATATTTGTGGTTAATTAAAAAAAAATATTAGATAAGACAAAAATAGCAGAGGGCATGGTTCTTTTTTTCAACATGGAAAGAGGTTAATCAGCTACATGAATATCCTGCCAGGTTAATGCTATCTCTTACAGTAATTGCTGGCAACCAAGTAGCAGGCTATGTTGAATACTAGTGCCATGTTGTATAAGATGTCTTTTCCTTTTGTTGATAATGTGAAGAGGGGTTGTGTGGGTGTTTTGTTTGCTTGTTTGTTTGAAGGAATGTTTTGAAGATTAAGAAATGCATTACCTTCTTTGATATGTTTCCTACTTTATACCACAAAAAACTTTTCCAATTTAAAAAATTCAATTGAAATGGAAACATTTATACACAATAAAGCAAAAGCTTTGAAGTTCAGATAGAAATGTCACAACATATGTAAATAAGGAAGAAATTTTTATTGGGGTATTAACTGAAGTAGAGTTCATATGCACAAGTGTTTGCAGATTTACACCATTAATACAGGCAATTAGACTGCTAATTATGGTGAAATTATGAATACAGTTATGAATTGAATAAACGCAAACCCAGGCCTTCCCAATGGACCTGTTTCCCAGACAGATATAAAATAGTTTACCTTTGACTTACACCTGTCAGATAAGGGAAGTGAATACAAGCAAAATTAGTATCCTTAACAGGAGTAAAAAATACATTGTCTTAATTTCTTTTGTTTGTATTTTTTTTCATTTGTTTTACAGTGTTTACTAAATGCAGCAAATTATTTTGAAGTGTTAATGTGGAGTTTCTGTCTGAAGGTGGACTATTCCTCCTTACCTGTGTATAACTTCTACAAATTTCCTTTTAGAAGAATTCTACTATGTCTGGGTTTGGATTCCTGCATCACACTTGGTGGATGGCAGTGACTGCAATGCACTCTGGGCTCCTGGTCCCCTCTCTGTCCACAAGAAATATATCTTGGAAAACAACATGCACATAGCAATCTCCAACACATTTACTTGTTTCCTCTCCATGCAAATCAGGGAAGAGAAAGTGTCTGCTTAACTCAAGCCTTGTTCTAACAGAGAACTTAAAAATTGCTGAGACTTGTGTCTGTACCCTGTAAATCCAAAGATATTGTAGCTTTTATGAGGAAAGACACCATGTTAGGCACACAGGTAGAGAGGGGTGAAGGTGAGCATCTTATATAAAAATGATCATGACATGTACCCAGCACTTAGCTTGCACAATTCTCAGCTTCAATTGAAATCAATTAAGTTCATTTTCACAGGTAAGCAACTATAAATAGTGTTTTAAAGTGGCAACAAATAAGTTATTTTTAAAAATCTGAAGGAAATATATTGAAAAAAAATATTAAATTTTGGTTTTATTCCAAAATGTCTTCTAAGAGCATTGGATTATAGAGTATTTCCTTGATCTCAAAATAGAAAGAGCTGACAAATATCTGCCTCATTTTTCCATTTCCTGACATGATAGTATTGAAGCCTCAGGAAGTAAACAAATCAAAGAGAGAGAGAAACAGAAATGTTAGAGCTGAGAGAGGTAAGAGGATGAAGGCACTTTCTATCCTAGAAAAATAAATTTACCATGGTGTGTTTTCAAAATATTAAACAAGAAAACAATAATTTCAAGTATGCGCAAATAAATTCCTATAAAATTACTTAAGAATCTTGATATAATGATAAATCAATATTTCGTTATGTTTTTTAAGTGAGGAAAGATGCAGATTTCAAATAATCAGAAATATTGTATTGAATTAATAGTAAATAATGACAATAGTAATAATAATTATTATTGAAATTATGCCCATTTTTAACAATGTTACAGCTATCTCAGATTTATAATCTAAAGCTTGAGTTTACTGTAACAGAGAAATAAGATAAGCAAATCTTCATTGGAGGAAAAAAAACAACAAAACCAAAAGAAACGAGGCAAAATGACACTCAGCCTCCAAAAATCTTGTAGAGAGAGGAGTTGCAGTATGAATATAGACCCTGTGCTACTGAGTTGTTATTAAATCCTGCTACAAAATTCTTTAGCTAAACTTTCTGATGTCTTCAAGGCGATGTATCTGGATGCAAAAGGACCAAATGACTTAGAACAACTAAAGCCATAGAAAAACATTAGTATGTTTTTATATAGGACAGTGGCTATATCTTTATGATATAATCTTGTCACTGCAAATTGTATAAATTCAAATGTTTTCCAGAAACATTAGCCTCAATCATTGTTGGCAACATTTATAATTTTTCCTGGTTTTATACAACACAAGAGAACTTGTTTCCTTTTCATTTACCTCATGGCCCCAGAAACAACAGAAGGTTTGGTGCCTTATGGATTAGAGTTAATCTGACAGCATAATGTCAATTACACCGGCTGTAATTCTTATTATTGTTGCATTTATTCTATGAAATGTGAGTCTGAGAAGAGAGAACCTGTAGCAGACAGTTGCATGTCCTAAAAATCTGCAGAATTTAGAATTTAAAGGATAAACCTCCTTAGTACTGAAACAAGCTAGAAGGCTAACCTGCCTGAAAATACCTTGTTATTCTATCCTAAAAAAAATCTAATTCTACCCTGGAAAAACACCTTGTTAGTGATTGTAAATTGGTATCCCAGTTCCAAGTTTTTCTATATAAACTATTATATCTGCTCACATTATTTAAATACATTGTAAAAAGTTTTGAGAAGAAAAATATGGTGTCTTCCAACTTTTTTCCCAAAATACATCACTTTATATGTTTCCAGTTAATTTCTTTCCCTCGCATATTATAGTTGATTATAGTCTCACTGTCATTATTGTGATATTAGTTGGCAGTCATTAATTAGGTAATTTTGAATTGAGTAGCCTATGAATACACCTGCAAAAAAAAAACTTCTGAAAGGGCTAAAGGAGTAAACAAGATTCCTTTTTAATTGAATTGGATTAGTCTGACAGATTAAATTTTTCTAGAATTGATCATTTTGAAATGTTTTATTATTGGTAATGATGTATATAAAATACTAAATTTCCCCGCCAAGGAAATTCCTTAAAGATAATATCTTACTGTGAAAACATACAAATTTTCTGATGGGTAACCAAAAGCAGAAAAATTTCCAGCATACAGGGATAACCAGCATGAATGATCATGGAAAAAGAAAAACAACAAAATATCACACCTATAAATGAAAAGAAAATCATACCAGCTTTCCAATTCCCACCTATGAATAGAAAAGTGTAAGAAAAAAAATGCTGAAACGAAACTGTCGGAAAAAGAAGAGACCCATAAAACTTAGGAGTTCAAAGTTACAGAAATTAAAACCAAAGCAGAACGGATTGCATGATTTTCCTGCCAAGATTCTAATTGCTAGGCTTCCTAGATAGAGTTTTACAAATGTCTTGCATTACAGAAAATGAAAACGTTTAACCATCTTGGAGTGCCTCAGTGTAACTTTGTGGAACAGTTCCTGTATGATTGATACCCTTTCAGCAGAACCATTAAAGTGTGCTTCAGGGACTACACAGAATACAGCAGATTCTTTAATCCAGTGGTTTGTGGAGTTTGTAAGGCTTAAAGCCCATTATCACCAGCTTCTCCAAGTTATAAATTCCTGAGAAGCAATAAATGACAAAATTTTCCAGAGGCTATACTGCTGAATTACTAGTTAACAAACATAAGCTATCCTCTCACCTTTCATTTTATTAATATCACTGCCTTTACAGGGGGGCAAAGAGAATGGATTTGCACTTTTAAATGATGGTCTAATCATTTGAGTATTTAGTGTAAACATAAAGCCTATGAGCAAATAGACCTTGGTTTCTGATTCCATTAACAGAGTATGTTGAGATGTAACCACATTTTCCCTTAGTAAATAGAAGGGCCCTTGTGTGAATTTTAACTGCCACTTGCAAATAGTGTGTTTTGATAAGTATAAATTACCACACGATAAACAACAACAAAAAATGGTGATATGCATGCTTAGCATGTAAAAGTGAGAAAGTCTTAGGTTAAGAGTGAATCAGATAATGTAAATACAGGGATTATCAACTTCTAAATAGTAAGAGTGGAATTTGAAATATTTTAGATGGCATTCTGGTGCCCAGAACTTGGGGCGGGGAATTCATATTTTCAAGATGTCTTGGATTTTCATCTTGCATATGTACATATAAATGTTAAATTTCTAGTTACGTGTACTGAAACTTTTAATCTAAACATTTAGTTTTATATTGCCATGCTCCTACACCATTTTAGATATTAGGCAACCTCGCTCACTGCTGCATTCAAACTCTTGCAACAAACATAGTTATTGAGACTCTCAAGTATCCACAATGGTCCATGTCTTTGTTGGATGAGCCCTCTGCAGAAACTGAAGCAATATTTCCTAATTTTCAGGGAATTGAACAATAATCATGCCTACACTGCATTCTACAGTTAGGATAGAAATGATGTTCTGTGAATACAACCACTATTCATGTGCCAGACAGCACAGCCTCAAGTTTTACTTACTGAAACACATGTATAATTGCTGTAAGAGAGAAATTCCTATGTTGAGGAAAGAGCAGGAAGAGATAAAAGGCCACTGGGAACAGATCTCATGGTATTGCAAGAAGAAAAAAACATGTGTATACATCTGTATTCTTCAACTGCTTCAGTGATTCCACTTGCTTACATAGATCAAAGAGAATTAGAAAAAAAAAAAAAAAAAAAGCCTACAAAAACACGGGGAAAGGCAACAGAAAGCACTTTATGCCAGGTTAATTAAGTTAGACAACAGTGCCAAACACCTTTGTGATGTGTATATCAACACAATGGAAGAAGATCAAAGCCAGTTTTGGCACATTTCTAGGTTAGCACATGACTTTGTAAGATGGCAAAATGAATTCTTTTGTTCCCTTTACGTTTCCAACATGATTTACCACACACTCCCCGGAGTCACATAGAAGGATTGGACTCTCCCCTGCTCATTTGACAGGTTAAAAAGGAAAAGGACTGTGAGTTCTTTCAAGGGTGAGTGAAGCTGCCAGCTGTCCTTCTGCCTTCACTGCTGCCCCTAAAGCTCACTGAACTGCAGTCCTACCTTTGCTCCAGTCTATGGCTTGTGATATGTGAACTTACCCAAATGATCCTATCCTGTGGTACTGACAGCATCCTCAAAACTGTACAGGGTAATATCTGCTCAAAGAATGGACTGTTAGGATGGCAAAATACATCTTTGCCTTATACGCATGCAGCTAATTTCAACTACAATTGTAGCATTTGTTTTTGTCAAAGCTAAGGGAATTGGGAAATTATTGCCACCTGTACACTGCAGAGAGATCAATCGCATCGAGATGTTTGGTTCTGGAAAGACGCTAAAAGAGAATTTGACCAGGTGATTCTGACCTACCAGTGAAATCATCAGCCAACTGCAAAAACACTGAAGGCAAAGCAGGTATTAATGTTCATACAGCATATGAGGTATTTTAATGGGAAATAACTGCTCCCTGGAGAAGAAGAGCAGCCTCAGGTCCCAGATCTCTGGCAGATCTCTGGCAAAGCTGTTGCAAATTCTTCATAGATAAAAGCATCAGTATAACAAAATGTCATCAGATACTTTCTTTTCCATTTATCTTCATACTTCCAGAAGAAAACCAGGATGATATATGTCACTGTTACAGGAAGCAATACTGCTGTTGCATCAATTTCTCCAGTCAAGTCATTATTCTATGAACTGTGAAATCCCTCATTGTTTTCTTATGACTTCTTCTAATCCTCCATGAGACAACGAGCCAGTTGAAATATGTTCTTAAAAACTATGTTCCAAACACTACAGAACTAACTGCCTTCCT
>VYXF01008413.1:273769-284473 GCA_013397295.1 Polioptila caerulea
CTTCCTTCTTTTTTCTGTTTGGTTTATTTTGTCAGGGGTTATTGAATGTTCTAGGTTTGTTTTTGTTTTAATTCTACAATATGCAAATGCCTGGGGCTACCAGCTCTCAGGACCAAGCTTCCAAGATTATGAAATGTTCAGCTGGGTTCATGTAAAGATTTCACCTTCCAGTTATGTTGGCAGTTTCATGGCATAACAACCTTCAGGACACAAGCCTGCAGCAGAAGTTGCTATGTGAACTTCTGGTTGAATAGACATGACATTTGAAATCCTTCCATCTAGAACATGTTTGGGTTGACTAAAAGTCCCCCAGCACAAATCCCACAGCTGCTTTGAAACAAAAAGGGAAGAATGCCACTGCAGCAGCTGGGAGCAGCTTAAAGAGCTGCTGAATTTGAGGAGGCTAGGGAGAAGCTGGCAGTGCTTCACCAGGCCACTCTGTCTGGCTCTCTGTCAAAATGATCAGGCCAATAGGAGCCAGAACACTCAATATATTGTAACACCTTAATTTTTTTTCTTTTATTTTTCATCTCTACATTTTAATATTTAAGAATAAAAAACTTTTTTTTTCCTTTGTTTTTTTCCCCTTGATCTACCTTGGTTTATTTTCTCAAGAACTGTCCTGTCTACTGGAATAGGATACAGGCAACTTAATTTGCTCACAATATTGAAGCGTCCCTGAGAAAGCAAGCTAATATTTTGGTAGTTTCAAGAAGTCAAAAGGGGAGAGGCATCAGAAGTGTCTGCTGAGCCTCTGTGTACGTGTATTAGATACCAGTAGCTGTCCTATCAGTCAACACTTCCTGGTTATGAAGCATGTCCTATAATTAGTGCAAGAAATCTCATTGCATTTTGAGAATGTGAAAATGTTTTATTCAGATGGACCACAGTATTAAAGTGGGGTTGATGGTCCCTTTGGGAAGATCAGAAAGATTAGGCATGTCCTTACGTAGAAAGAGAAAAAAGAAGCTTGTGTTCATTGTTCATGTCAGAGTTACAAACAGCTTTCCCATATCATCTTTCAGACTAGCACCTGCTACTAGGTTGAAATTAAGTTGGAGTGAGGTTGCTTAGATGTGTTGGGAGATGAGCCTGGAAAAATAAATCAGAATAGGTATTTGCTGATGGGAGGAGATTGATGAATCTTTGTTGCTGTCTTCATGCTTGATTATTACCTTTATATGTCTGACACAAGTTTCTTCCTAGGTCTGACCAAAAATGGTATCTATCTCATGGATTTAAATGTCTTGCAGGTATTAGAAAAGTTGTGGGAGAAGTTGTAGTAATGTATCATTAGTAGCATTCTGACATCTTCAACAACTGCTGATGGATAATCTTTGTCAGGAAAAGATATTCATGATGCATTAAAGAATAACTTTTCCATGTTGTCCTATAATGCAATCATATTAAAAGAGGAATTAAATAAAAAAAAAAATAACATATTACCATTCTGAAACTCTTCATCTTAATCAATTCTCTTCTGTTTTATAAGCTCTGCATTCTCAGCTATATACTTTGTAATAAGAATGCTTGTGACCAGTTGCCAAATCAAGGGTTGTTAAAAGTAACACACAACAGATCATGCTGGAATAAGCCCTTTTCTTGGAAGGATAAGTAGAGGTGTTTTCTTTTTGTTTGTTCATTTCTGTTTTCAATGATGATTTTCTCCTTTTCATTTCCCACTATTTAAAAATATTTCCAAACCTTTTGATTGGCTAAAGTATCTTTTTTACAGTAGAATTTATTTTTATTATTTTTTTTTAAATTTTACTCCTTTCCTCATGTTTTCCTGTCTCCCACCTTTCCTTCCACCATTCTGTAATGTAGACATGTGGTCTAGTAACTTTTCTAAATGTAGCCATCTACTGTAAAGAAAACTGGTTCTATCACTGTAACTCTTTCCAGTAGTTTAGAAGCTATTGAAAAAAAAATTTAAAAATCAAAACATAAAACCAGTAATAAAATAAATATCAAAAGTAATAAATTATATTATTTAATTAATATATATTGATTAATATATGGAGGAATTAAACATGGATATTACACAGGTTCTATCATTCCAAGGCAGAAATAAAAATGTGATACTAGTAAGGAAAAATAAGTGAACAAACCATGGTATGTTATAGTTCCAATAATCTCTCATGTCTGTGAAAATATTAACAAACAAAATTGTATTAGCAATTAAGTAACATATTGGGCAGAAGGGGAGTTCTACGCTCATTTTTTTTTATGTGTTTAACCACTGCAAAGGACAAAGAAAAAAGGATAGAAATTCTTATTACTTTTTTGGTTTTCAAAAGGAATAGAAAACATAGAATATATGATTCACTCTCAGCACCTCGTACAATACTGTAACAGCTGTCCAAAGAAAAATAATAGACGTGAACTTTTTTTGGTAGCAGTTTTGAATTGTTATTTGATGTGACATTGAACCTAATATCAAATTAAAATAGAAGAAGTTATACAGGATACATCCTGGGGGCAAGTTCTTTTTCTTACTTCCCAGTCATCTGAAATTCTTTCTCAACAAGACTCAAATAATTCATTCAATACCCACCTGTGTATGTGACAAAAGAAAAAAAAAAAGAGGAGCTGGAAAAGAGCATGAAAGGGCATCATCAAGGCCTTTAGTGGAACAAGCTTGGCTGGCTGTTTCAAGGTGAGTGACAGTACTTCAGCTGGTGGTCATAAAAGTGGTATACCTAGAGAATCAACCATCTGCAAAGGCTTGAAATAGGATGAGTTCATCCCCTGAATGTTTTTCGTCTTTGTAGTTTTTAGCAAACCTCTACAGAAGCTAAATTTACAGTTGTAGCTGACCCCAGTGCCCAAGCTCCTCACACCAGAGATTTTTTTCTTTTTTTCTTAATCTTGAATGTCCTTCCTCTGTCAGACTGCAGTGTGCAATTTCTATGATTTGTCTCTGGCTTCCTATTAGTGCTTGAGACTTCAGTCACTAAAGCAAAGCACATATGAGTTCTGGCTAGAATGAATGGAGTGAAATAGACAAGCAAAGAAAAGCTACTTGTCATATCTTACCTTCAGACTCCATGCCAACCAATTCAACCCAGTACAATAGGAAACTAGTAATTCCAGAAAAAAAAAAAAAAAGCAAGCTTAAGTTGTGTATCTTGCTTTCATTGAAGTATTGCTGAATATTTCTTATGATTTACAAGAGATGCTCAATCTTTCTACTGCTATTTGGCAACTGAGCTTCAGTCAGTGAGAATGTATAACCAATAGAGATGTGGGAAGTCTCTGATGGATGAACTTCTTTACTTGCAAAGAATAGTTAGTGATCAGAAAGACCATCTGATCAGAAATTTCAGATTTTCAGAGGTCTCAAATATTTAATGGAATAAAACTTGTGATAACTGAGATGCATGTGTTGTGTTCAATGATTGGGCCGACACAATAATAAAGCCTGTTGGGTTGTTTAGGGGGTTTATTTCTGGTAATAAAAAGTGCATTTTGTCTAATAATAAAGCTACTGTTATTATCCTTCAAGGTTAAATTTTTTAGTGTGACTAACTTCTCAAAAGAATGTTCATAAAATAAGCAACTTACTGTAAGGAAAGGCTAATAATATTTGTAGCATGTGTCTCAACATGTTCTCAATGGTGAAAGTTGGAGAAAACACCACAGGTGTCCATGCATAAGCTGCAAAAAGAAACAAAAATTTCAATTCTGACCTGGCTGAGGCAGAACCAAATCTGAGACTTTTCACAGCAGTGCTCCACTGCAGTGTGTCATAGATTAGGTGCATAACTGCATAAACTCAAGAAGTGAGGTCACAAATAGGACCCTTGACTTTGGGGTTACTTTCTTCTTGCAACCCTCAGAGTAGCTCCCTAAATTTTTTGTAATTACAGCATGTTAAAAAAAAAAATACTGTTAGAAATTTTTACTACCTGCCAGCTTGGCCTTATTTTTTTTCTAAAAACTGTGAAGTGTAGAGATAACTAGAGATTTGTTCTAAATAGTCCAGGTTGACCTGACTTCTCAGAGTAATTTTCCTTGATGAAGTGTCAGCAGCCAAGGTTGATTTTTTTTTTTTTATGTGCTGGTGATGGAAAAATAAAGTGTAAGCAAGTGTGTCATAAACCCCACAAAAATTACCAAAATTAGAAAATAAAGATTGGTTTGTTTATCATCCTCCTCATCTACCAATATGTATGTTACATAGTATCATATGCAGAAACACGTGATGGTCAGAATATACAGGGGTTTTTTTGACAATTTTAGGATCAGATCCTCAAATTCAGGCCTTGCCTTGTTCTGATTGCATTGAAAGGACACCTTTTCACTGATTTTAATGCATGTTGCCTTAAGAAATTAAGCATCCCCTAAGGAGTCTGGTCAAGGAGTCAACAGGAGTAACTAGAATATTTAGTATTCTAGTAACTAGAATAGTGTTGATGGTTCTGCCATCCTATGTTAAAGAAATTTAACGTAATTCAGTTATAGTATTAAACTGTTAAATTCTGTGTAGCATATTGGTTTCCTAGGAAATGATTAATGACTTAGAGTCTGAAGCAATCTGTTAAACGTGCACATTCTTGGACATAAACCCACTGTGCTGGGAGAAGGCTACTAATAAAAACTTGAGAGAAAATTTATTTTTTTTAATCCTGCCTATATTCTGATGGTTGCTTCTGGAAGAAACTAACAAGAAGATAAAATTGGTATAAATTGAGCTAACTCTTTTTTTCCCCACAGAATTTTCCCATACTACTTCTGGAATGGTGAGCTACTAAACATGTAAACATAACAAAATAGATGAAGTAAATCAAGTATGCCCACATTCATGCTGTGTCATTGATATTCTTGGGCATATCAAAAGATATTTCCATATATTAATACCTTCCCGCACTTGATGAGAGAAAGTGATTCATTACAATGAGTTCCTATTCTAAATAGAATTTTCAAGATACTAATTTAATATAAATTTTTATTTTAGCTATAAATGTCATTAAAATACATGCAGCTGTGTAATATATGTATCACTATGTATGTAATAATTACTTATCTTCATCAATATGGCATATTATGAACACAATAAATTGTTCTCATTTTAAAATTAAAAAGTCGAGAAAATAAACAAGTAATAAAATAAAGATGAAACTAGACAACTAAAATTTCAATTTCAGAAAGGCTAAAAACTTGTTTAAAAGTATCTGAAAACGGGAAGCCAATTAATAACCATACAAATACAATAGATCCAAATATAATATTTAATTTTTCATATTGTATTTAACAAGCATTTAAAAATATTTAAAAGACAAGTTAAAAATAAAAATAATTCCTCTGTTTTATCACATTTAACTTAAAGCAATAAAGGCAATTTTACAAAAGAATGTAATCTAACCAAAAGGTAACTATGTAAGAGCTAAATAAGATGATAAGCCATAAAGGAAAGCTAGAGTAGGAGGCAAGAGTGAAACATTCATTACCCTTCGTATTTGCCCATGTATGAGGCTTACACAGCAAAAGGATTATCAGCTATCTCAATTTCAAGACAGAAACAATTTCAAAGGGTGTAGCACAATTGTTAGGAATTGAAGATCAGGCAGCAATCAACCATAAATGATTGAGTTCCACAACTAATCTATTAAAAATAATGAGGGAAGATGGCAAGGAATGCAAGGCAAGGGTTAAAACTAGATGTTAAAGTCCTCTGCCTAAACCAAGGCACAAAAAAACCCAAACGCAAGTTCAACAATGCAGAATTTATTTTGAAATTTTATGTGTGTAGGGAAAAGGAATCAAGGGGGAGGAAGGGAGAGAGAGGGAGCCCTCTTGTAAGGGCTGCTTTTCTTGACACTATTTTTTTTCACTGGAATGTTGTTCCACATCCACCCCACCTGAAAAGCCCTCAGAAACAACTTATGCACTTGTTTTTTTAATATCTTCTCCTCGCTTTTCCACTCACTAATGCTTCATCAAACCTTAGACAAAATATTTATTTTCTGTTAAAATTTATCAATTTCTTTGGACTTCTCTGATTCAGTAATTTCTCTGGTGATTCATTGCTACAGAACGGATTTATCTTTATTTCCTTAGGAACTATATGTCTTTCTTTTGGTCACATAATTGGACTCCTTAGCATGTGGTTCTGTTGAACTCTTCAGTGGAATCTTCTGTCATTCAGTGCATACAACAGTTGCAGCTGTCAAGCTTGCAGAGTGTTTCCACTCACAAGTAATGCCAGCTGTGTGAGACATAATTACAATGATTATAGTTTTTCT
This sequence comes from Polioptila caerulea, assembly GCA_013397295.1. Classification (NCBI taxonomy): domain Eukaryota; kingdom Metazoa; phylum Chordata; class Aves; order Passeriformes; family Certhiidae; genus Polioptila; species Polioptila caerulea. The sequence continues at coordinate 280,018 of VYXF01008413.1, forward strand.
AATTTGCACAGAACAATTATTGTTGATTGATTTGTGGAAGAGACATTCTAAAGAGCGGTGGTTAAATTGTTTTTCTGACAGTGATTTCCTAATAAAAAATATCTATACTTTTATTAAACATGGAAATGGAAATGTTTTCATCTCAAGTCCATGTGACAGCCCTTATTTTCAGGTCCAGAGACTACTTAATTACCATTTTGGTACAACAGATTGGGAGAATTTGGTTGTTTTCCTTTTTTGTTGTACTGGCTAGATCTACCACCTTGAAGATGTAGATTTATATTTCCTTTTATCCAGAGGGCTGTTCTCAGTTTCAGATTAAATCTTGCATTTGTTGAATTGAATATGGTTTCGCTGTTCTTCAGAGAGCTATGGATACAATGATCATCAAGTCCCTACATATCTAGACAGAATGCTCCTCAACATAAGCATCAGGTGGCTTGATACTCTCAGAATTTGGCCACTCGGGGGTTGAGAGGAGAGAATTCCTCCATTTTTATTACAGCCATGCATAGGCATGAACAATTTTTTGTGTGTAGTTGCAGTAACTCTCTTTAAAATTTCTCTTCTTTATACGTTCACTGTTTAAAAAAAAAATCTTTTGGGAGGTGAGCTTATATATCAGCACAGGATTAAGAAAGTTGGAGGCTCCATCCTTATTACTGTAAAATTATAAGCAATAACGATTGAATTAACACAGTCACATGTGACATTCATTTCCAAGATTAAAAAAAAAAAAAAAAGGTTTTTTTTTTAAGCCCGTCATGAGACTTCTACTGACTTCATGTAAAATGCTCAGTATATCACTCCTGAATTTTTTGGTGTTCAATGAAATTGTATTAAGATATATTTGGTCCTTGACTAGAACAGCTGCTGCTACATGGACGGTTTTGCCATTCATAGTCTACTTAAACAATGTCTTCACTGAAAGTAAATCCCATTAAATGAATGCGACATGAACAAATGGAACAGAATACATGTTGCAAGCAACAAGTACTGAGCAGATTTCTACTGCAAAATTCATTAAAAGGCCAGAAATGCAACCACCACTGCGAGGCACTGAGAATTTAGCACGTGGATATGAGGAGGCTGCTCTCTAAAGAAATACTTCAGGGATGTAGCAACAGCCTGTTTCCTTTTGTTTGTCTGGATTTGTTTAAAGAATTCACCATGTCATCTGCATGTTCATGCATATGCATATTTTATTTTAGCCTTCACTGCTCTTCCTTGGCTCCATTCTGTGATGCACAGTAGTGAGCAGTACCACTTTCCCTGCCCTGCCCTGTCCTGTCTGCTCAGCCTCCTGTAACACTGCAAGCTCTTCACAAAAAATATACAGACATACAGAAAACAGACTGGACAGGGAAAGAGACAGTTCTTTGCTGATCTTTGATCTTTGATGTGTCAGTGGGATGTAGATCACTCCACACCAACAGGAAAATGAAAATTTCTGGAAAACACTGTATTTCAGCTCCATTAGGGGCTATGGAGCAGAGAGTGGGATTGAGTTCAGGTGTCTTTACTGTTCCTCGAGATTTTCCCAGCTGAGAGGTATTCCACACAAAAGACCTTTGGACATCCTATGCTCTGAACAGCATAAATTATTTTGAAATGTGTAAAGAAGTCCTCCCAAGATTTTCTTTGTCTCATCTGAAGGATTTGAAATGCCTATTCCAAAGCTGATGTTCAAAATTAATCAGTGTGAAGGGAACTGGGTAAGGAAATAAAGGGGCAAAATATAATTTTCTGGTGGAATATGTAAAAATAAAATATAAATATAATTTCTCCTGAATATCAGCAACACAGTTTTCATTTGAGACTCCAAGAACATCTGAGAGAGCAACTATTATCTATATCTTAGTAATTTGGAACACCCAGAAGCTAAGTATGGAAACAGTAGTGCATTACTGACGAAATTTCAGTTTTGCCTAGACATGGAACAATGTGCCAGTAGTGCCAATAGCCGGAAGCTGGAGGAAAATAACTTAGACTAAGAAAACTTACTGATTTACCCCTCCACAGTTATATTTGTTGATATTATAGCACTTCATAACAGATAAAGTTTACAATTCAATTCTGTCACAGGAGACTAAAATCCTTTCAGAATAACCGTGCCTATATTTCTGCTGATATGTTAAAAGTGAATAAATAAATCTTATGAGATAAATGCTAGCAAGTTGTATTTGCCTGTTCAGTAGCTACTGTGCCCAGTGAAATAAAGGAAATTATAGGCAGAAGTTAAAAGTTCAGTAACTGTTTTCAATACATTTAGGATTCTATATGTTACCTTACAGTGATGCTAGTTTAAATTTGATTATTAATGGATATCATAAATTTAACTGAGTTTTCTGATCTTCTAACTCCAAAGTAATTTTTTTGCAGTATTTTCTAAACAAAAAAATCACGTAAAGAAAAATAAAAGCAAGTTTTCTCTTTATTTTTTTAATGTCACCCATCTGTGTCTGGATTGATAAAAAGTGAAAATCTACCAGACTTAGTCATTAAGAAGCAGGACACAGTGCCATAAAATCAATGTAAGCTGATTAAATCTTTACTGTTTCTAAAAGACTTTGAGAAATAGAAGTTTTGTTTCACTTGGCTTATCTTACTCAGATGATATGCACTGCACACTGCCTGGCTCAGACTTTGTAGTGCATACAGAGCTGTACAAAAAGTGGGTGGGCATCACCAGCTGATCACCCCCTCGATATGAACTCAAAGATTATCTCTTACTCAAATTTGATCACAAAAGAAAACGTTGTTTCAATATTGCATCAGACATGAGCATTATGCAGGCATATGGTTTAAAATTTTGTGTTTTCAGAGCTGATCTATGCATTTCTGGAAATCTGAAGTTCTTTGTCTTTAGGAATAGAACAATCAGCTTTTAAGTTTCATTAAAGCTTGACAAAATAAAATGAAGAAAAAAAAATACACTTTTTTACCTGAATGTTTACAGCACTGTTTTGAACAGGTTCTAAAATAAAAGGTATTTAATAAAACACAGATGAAAAGACAGATAACATTCATTTACAAATAAGTACTAAAATAAATGTGATTAATCATGGACAAATTTTATCATTATTAGATTTTTCCAGGTAAGGTGTGCAAGTAAGTTTTGTAAATACAGCATCTCAAGGACAAAGGGTTTAGGGGCCTGCTAATAGGAAAACTTACTTTTATTTTCATTATCACTCAGTGAGAAAAAAAAATACGTCAAAGATAATAATGTATATGTACATACATTGTAGATACTGTGTACAAAAATCTCCATACAACCTAATTAAAACATTTCTGTATTAAAAAGAACTTAGCTTGTGTATGTGAGTTACATCTTGGTTTATATTTTAGTCTCATCTGAAACTTTTGTTTTGTCCCAAATTTAATAAAATTGACCTCAGAAGTTAAGTATTTTGTTGAAATATATGAGATGAATGCTGCAGAACATCTGGAGTAGGTTCAACAATTCAACTAATCTAGGACTAACTGGTTTATTTATTAAAAATACTTAAATTTTATTTAAGGCAAGAGATGAATCTGTTTATTATTTCCATTATATGCATGGGGATTGAAAGATCTATTTTCTTGGGGTTTTTTTACATTTCATTTCTCAATTGAATGTGATGCCTCTGTTCACTTAGGCTTAGACACTTATCTGCACACTTCTTTCTTCAAACAGCTTTAGTATATCTCTTGTTCTCGCAAACTGGGCTATTTTTATCTGTAGTATGGAGGTCAAAACTCACAAAATATTCATGCATGGATTACACAAATATTTCTTCTTTTGATCAACTGTACTTTTCTAGAAGGTTTGTTGCCAAAGCTTTATTTTTATAAATATATTTTAATTTTTTTGTGGTAAATTTTTGCTTTACCAATTGCCTAATTCTTCTATTGCTTTTTCTACATAGTATTTTTTTTATATATTGCTTTATAATGATATTTGGTGAGCTGTATTGTGTTTTGCCTGTCATTACTTTNTTGAAAGATTGTCTGCATAATTTGAATCTTCATGGTGATTTCAAGTCTGTGGCCTCTTAGAGGTTTTCTCATCCTTTCCCAACTTTATTCTGTTTTTTTAAAAAATGTCAGAAGAATGTCTTCTGTACTTATGATGATGATGGTGATTACTATTATTATTATTAATAATATTATTATTTATTATTATAATTATGCTTTTTCTCTTTTATTTTTCTGCTTTTTGCCCTAAGAATTTTTGTATCAGGTCAACCCACATAAGTCAAAAGAACTGAATATGAATAGAGAAGAAAAAAGTAACCTTTGCCCTAAGGAAATGAGACTTTTTATTGAAAAAAAAAAAAATGAAAAAAGAATGATAGAAAAGTCAGAGAATACAGAATAGGAGAGCATGGAACAAAAGCATAAGGGGGGTTTTACAAGTCGCAAAAGAAGTCTGTGACAGAAGTTTTATTTAGATACAATAAGGTCTATTTTA
>VYXF01008413.1:290071-316514 GCA_013397295.1 Polioptila caerulea
AAAAAAAAAAAAAAAAAAAAGGAGAATAAGCAGCTTTGACTTAGCTACAGGAGGAGAAAAAAGAAAAAAGTCCTTTCAGCTAATCAAGGTCATGGATTTCAGAAAATAGTAGTCCTGTAGTCCTTCCCAAGGTCAAACCATAGCACATAAAATTATCTCTCTTTTATATATATACATATATTTAGTTTTAGTTTTAATATTTTGTTATCATTGTTTTTTTAGGGTTTTTAAATGTGTCATATATTCCTTCTACATTTAAAATAATAAAAATTGTTAAAAAGTAGAAGCCTTATGGGCATGGTGCCATTAACACTTCACACCAAGTGCTACTAATAATAAGCAAGTAGGTAGGTAGGGAGGTAGATAATAGATAAGACAGAGGCAGAAAGATAGATAGATATGTAGATAGGTAGATAGATGAATAGATAGATAGATAGAATAATAAAGCAACTAATAGTAGAAGAATTGATACAGAAAATTCCAAAGTTTCAACTTCTCCCCTTAAAAAATCAGGTACCTAAGTCAGAGCTGTGGCTGAGCAGAGACACATTAACAGAAATGGGAGTTCTGATCACTCAAAATTTTAGGCTACAGAGCTAACATTACTGTCTTGGTTCAGCAGCTCTCTGTGACAAACTGGCAATGGTGAGTCCAGAAGAGTTTGTCAGCCCCTCTGGTTTGATCCACATCTAGGTTAAATTCTGACCCAATCACAAGGATATGATAAACACATACCATCACCTGAACAAGCTCATTTGCAAGCACATTAGCCTATGTTTTGGTACTTCATTTTTAACACTGTAATTCTGGTGCCAATTCTATACATGAAAATGTGTTCTAAAATAAAGGAAATGCAAAGAGCAAAAGTAAAAAATATGAGTTATAAATATGATTGTAAATTAACTATGTGCTCAAACAATACATTTAGCTGTAGCTTAAGAAAAAAAAAATTATATAGGACCCTATTTTCCAAAATCTACCTTTTTAGGGTGTATTTGGTGTCTGTCCAATGAAGCATCATAAAGAAGTACTAAAAAGCTGCAAGCAAACCAGTACTGCAGAATTGCTAATTATCTTTTCCCCTGAATGCTATTTCACTGCTACTCAATATGGATATATCACCTTGCTCAGAAATTCTTTATGCCGTTCAAATATACTACTAAATTATGTGGGGGAAACAGACCCTTGAGTTAACATTCAGTTCTTAACTAATGTTCTAAAGCAAAGATGTATATTTAAAATGCAATAATTGAGAACAGGCACACTGGTTTTAATAAGTGATATACGTTTCTCTGTATGTGTACTCAGGATTCCAGCTGTTAATTTAAATTGAAAAACAAAATTTCTGTACTTTTCCGTATAAATTTTGTTTCAATTGAAACACTCCAGCAAAGAAAATAAGTGGATCTTTGAACTGACAAAATTTTCTTCTTAAATATGCATCCCCAAAGGTTGAGGGTCTGGTTTAAATTTTGTATAACCATTTTCTAACAAAAAATCGGGACATGAAAAAAATCTCACACCAACTTTCAGTGTGAGAAACACAGTTTTTACTGGGTTAAATATTATGTCTGTTACAGTCAGCAACAAAGCTCTCAAATAGAATTTTTATTCATTCTTACCTTGCTATTCGGTTATTTGTTATTCACTTGTAATGAACCAAACAAAAAAAAATTAAATTAATTTCTTTTCAGAAATCATAAACAGTATGTCTTTACTTGTAAAATTAATTCAGAATTAAAGTGCTTTAATGTTTCCTTCTTGCTTTCATATTTTCTCAAAAGCTCCTGATAACCCCATGAAACAGGAGACAGATGGCAATGTCCAACCATGATGCTCAATTTAATACTATTAAATATGATATTCTGATTTAAATGTTGCAATGCAGTTGTATTGGTTTACTCTTTTTTGTATAAAATATTTGAATAAAAAAAATTGAGAATATCCCTTAGAAAGAACAGAAATAAACTTAATTGGGCTACTAGGTTGAAAAAGTTATCTTTTACCATATGGGTAATCTAAAAAAAATTATTATGAATTGAAAGCCACGATGAAAGCACAGGAATATTGCACCAGTAGAGATCTTAATTTACTGATACCTCAAGCTCTTATAGTGTGAAGATTAGAAGTTGTGGTTGGAAGGTACTTGTATTCTTTTCTTAGTTTGAACATTTTCTCTAACTTTGAAATCACTAACTTCTGTGAAGTCACGGTAAGATATGTTCTCTTATTAGCTGCAGAAATATGGATATTTTTTTCCCAATTTTAAATCTCGTTATCTTTAATCAATAATATAAATTCCCATTTTATTCAACTGCCATATACCTCAGGCAAATAGCCTATCTTCTAGGCAGTGTTTAAGACAGCCTAAATAATTGCTCTCAAAAAGCTCCCATCCTCTCTAAGTTCCCTGCTATATTTCGTTGTCTATTTAGAAAAAAGAAAAACCAACCAAACAAAAATTTCAACAAAAACAACCAAAACTTGTTATGTATGGGTGTATTAGAACCATATTTCTGACAGAGTAGGTCTCATCTAATAAAAAAGGAAATTATAAGTTATTTCTCTCTGTATTGTCATAAAATGCTGATATCTGGAGGTGCATTCCACACTACAGAACACCAACAGTTGTTATATATATGTTCTAGCCTACCTTAAGAGACTGATCAAATGTTTGCCATTGTTTCATACCTCTAATTACATCTTTCCAAAACCATTATTTGCCAACTTTTGTGGTGACAGCAGCCTTGTTATATGATTAACTGTGTATGTGTCACTTGGTTTAAAAGATGAAAAAATTACAAGTGCTTTAGTTTTCCTTACTCCTTACTTACTAACAGATGAATTTTGCTGAACTTCATTTTACCAAAAACTGCCTAGGAATTAAAGATTATATATTCACTCATGCCTAAAATGAAGCTGGAGGGTAATACTTGACAGATGTATTTTTCTGAGTTCTAATAGAAGGTTCTTTTACTGCTCTAGATGTATTTTTATTTTGCTGCCTTTAGCATTAAAATAAACATTAAATTATAAGCAAATGTGATGATATTCCTTCCAGTGCAGGAATTTCATGAATATCACAGATCTCCAGCACTCACTTTGTTATTTAGAATACAGGTTAGGAAGTCAAAACAATATCTCCCTGCTTTATATGATGTAATAAACCTCTTCTTTTTCTGTGTAAATCAAGTGCCAGCTCATAATTTTTGTTAATTTTTAAATGCTCTTCTTCCTCAAACCTAGACCTTTATTGTGTATGTCTTTGTGCAATAAACTCTTTGTTTCATTGCTTCATCTTTTTATATTTAAATTATTTTCTTCCTCTTTCCTTTTTGTGCCCTTAAGTATTACGTCTTGAATAGCTGACATGTTGTTTCTGACACAGCATATTGTAACTTTTCAGTCTGATTCACTACATTCAGCATCCCCAGCTGATTATGCCAGATGGGTTTTGTTTGAGCTATTACCCAAATATTATATGCCACAGAAAATCAATACAGATTTATGAATTTGAAATAAAATGGTGATGCATAGTAACAGCAGCTGATTTCCTTGAGGAATAATTCCATCGAATGGCTTGAAATTTAAAATTAATACCTTGTATATTGCTTATTGAGAAACATTACTGATACCCTAAAAACAATTGATCTTGATCTTACATAATAAAATTCTTGAGATGTCCATCCAAAATGGTGTCAAGGGCTGGTCTTCAAGTACTCCTGGGTTTGGTGAATTGAAGGTCTCATGCAGAGAAATTTCATGGTATGGGCACACTTAACATTGTCTCCACCAGAAGACAAGTCATCTGACTTGTAGTAATAATCAGGTAGTATAAAATAAGCAATTTTTTTTTTTTTTGTAAATTCATTACTTGGAAATCAACATGACTTTAACCTCAATGTTTCTTTGTTTTCCTTTATAAAGGACATTGCAGACAGCTGCAGTCTTGATTTCCATTCATCAGACTCACATTTCAGCAGTTGAAAGTTATAGTATTGTTTTTGCTTCCTTATTTCACCTTCTTAGTCTTTAGAGACCTTCATTTTTTATCTCCCTCCACTGTGAATGACATTAGTTCTGTTGTCCTGTAAATAACTTGGCTTGAATTCTGTCTGATCCTGGAGATTTGCTTCTTCTGATTCTCCCCAATTAATTTAATCCTTTTGCCACACAGACTCTGCAATCATCTAGGATAAAGTATTCTTACTGTCTGTGCCAAACAGTAAATGTCCTCTATTGCAAATATACTCAGAAGCATTGATTAAATATGCTGATTATAACTTTTTGTTCTTCTTGAAATCATCCTCCTGTTTGATGTTGCTTGAAACTTTCTTTACTGAGGATTTTCAGAGGACAGAAGTAATGGTGGCACAGATCATACTGATGTGTTCAGGACTCATATGCAATGTCTTATAAAGGGTATCTGCCTTGTTATATTTCCTGTCTTTCAATTTCATCCTTATGGTTTTTCTCTGCATTTGAAGTTTTTCTTCCCCCTCTATCCTCCTTTCCTGCATCATCTACCTTCATAAGTAAATAGATAGCATTATATATACATATATATATATATATACACTTCTTTACAGCCAGTTATAAGAAAAAACTACAAAGAAAGAAGGCCATTAATAGGCTGTAAGGTAAGGGGTAAACAGGAACTCGGGTTTTGCTTGTTCAGAATGTGCTGAGGTTGATTAAAAGTGAATAAAAAACATATGGTAGTAAAAGCGAGAGAAGAGAAATCCACAGACAGTGCCACAAAAACAATTTTTGTCACAATCTGGGAGCCAATGAATGTCTGATAAGATGTAATGGAATGTGATTTTTGTTGCTGCTGCTTAGGAACCCTGCAATGGTATGTTGAAGAAGATGCAGATGATAAATAGATTTCTACTGATACTCCATGGGAGCTGAATTGCAATATTGTGGGAGTAGTAGAACAAATGAACAAATTAAGATTACTTCACTGTCAAATAAAAGTATGTGTTCTTTATAAATAAATTAATAATAAAAAAGAAGTAGATTGTTATTGAATACTAATCTAAAATAATTAAAAAGCAACAGTTCCCTGTGCAACTACGAAGATGAAAAGTCTGGAGAAAATATAGAGAATAATTCACTGCTAAATGAAATGTTTATGTATAAATACAAAATGACATGCAATAAGAGAACCTTCTAGAAAAGAAATTGCCTATTAGATAAGATATTATTTGTCTCTTTTACAACTGTCACCAAAATCAACCAACAAAAAAAAATGACAGGACAAATTCCTAGGGATACCAAAAATTAATACTCAAATAAAATAGTATTTTTTATATAATCACAAATGTCTAGTATGGGTTACAATCAGAATTTTGTCAATATATCTCCTTTTCTATAATAGAAAAATAGAAGGTAAGTAGGATAATGACAAATCTTCAAAGCACATGTGTGAAGGATCAAATAGATGAGTAGCTATGGTTTGTTTTTAGGTTCAGTGCTAGCAAGAAAAGCACCATGCATGCAAGCAGAATTCTAAACCTTTTGCTGCCAAGCCAATATTAGCTGAAGGTCTCATCAGTCTGGGAAGTTCACCAAAGGACTCTTTGAGTCTTTGAGCACATTTTTACAAATAAATGTTTAGAATAAAAATTGATAATAAATTATGAACATGCTTAAGTAAGCACATTATTACAAATAGATGTTTAGAATAAAAATTGATAATAAATTATGAACATGCTTAAGTAATACAAGACATCAACAATTACACTGTACCAAGTTTCTATCTTTGTGATGGAGGGCATTATATAGAGATCATTACTATGAAGTACTGAAAAATAAATATAGTTATTATTGTAACAAAATACTAAAAGCTTTTTGACACGCTATAGATTATTACCCCGAAGAATGACAAATTGCTGGGATTTATAGCTTTTAGGTATTTAATGAAAACATAGTCAGGAGAATATGTCATTCTGCTATCAGGAAATAATTGAATTGCTGTGATTGCCAGGAATCTGACACTGTTGGTAATTTTGATTTAAAATCTAGTGGAAGGTACTTTTCACACTGAAAATCTAAACTACAAATGACATGTAGGCAGCATGTAACTTTTGCTGGGAATAGTGTCTCAAAAGCTCATAAAATAAGAATCAAAATGACAGGAAACTTTATCATTTGAAGAGCTTGCAGACTTTTGAGGCAGGTAGCTTGCACCAATATAGAATGATAGAACAAAATGAGTTTGAAAAATTTGGAAAGTGATCTGAAAATAAATAGTGCACATCTACTCCACCTGGGAAAACAGCCAACCAACTAAACAACCCCAATCTTTACTTCCTTTATGCATATATAAAATAATTTTTTGAAAAGAAAATAATCTTCACAACTGCATTGCAATCAGTCTTAAAGTACAGATGATAGTGGTCTTTTCTGAATTATCAGAGTAAACTCCCTCAAAAATCCCACCCCAACTCCCTCCCTAAAAGCCAAAGGTATTTTGGTGTTATTTAAGTTAAAAAAAAAAAAAAAAAAGACACTTCTATAGAATCATGGAATGATTGAAGTTGAAAGGAACCTCTGGAGGTCAGCTGTCCCAGGTTTCCTCCTCAAATAGGGCCCCTGAGTCACAGTTGGCCCACAATGTGTACAGGCTTGTTCTGTGACCAGCCCATGGAAATGAATCATGCTGGAGCACTTTTGTATGGTTTCTCATCCACTTCTTTTCCACAGCAAGCATGAAGAGAAAATTTGATATAAATAGTCTCTAAACAGGACATATTTTTGCATGTTAAAGAACACGTCTAATAAATTAAACAACTCAAAGATCTTCTTCTAATTCTTGAGGACTCTTAGTATTACCCCAAAAAAAAAGTTCCTTAGAAGTAAGGAGTTATTTTAGAGTTTAATGGAGACAAATGAAAGGAATTATCTAAAATTTTACCTGTGTTCTGTGTTTTCTTACCAGATGTCTTAAGACATTAAAACTTCTGTTATATTTATTAAAACCTTCTTCAAAATTAATAATTGATATGAATCATATTTTGTATTATATTTTAAATCAATGTAATTTTAAACAGTTGCTATGATAAACCTTGAAGATTTAAATTCTTTGTGAAATACTAATTGAATTTCAAATTTTATGTAGGCTGTACACCGAGTACAGGGCAAAAAGCCAAATTTTTAACATTTTTAATCTTGGCTCTTAAAGTTACTTTCTCTGCAGTTTATGGAAAGTCACTTAGAATCTCTGCCTTGATAGATTTATATTTTGCCATTACCTTACAAGTTTCTTCAGCACATTTATTACCCAACACCTATAGAATATTTTGATACCATAGAATATGCTATATTTCTGTTACCTGGTAAATCCACCTTTTCATTATATAATTTTATGATACCCAGATTTGTAACTTACATTGCCAAACATGAAGAAGGAATATAAAATTTCCACTTAACAATGAAATTAGAAGTTTAGCTAATCTATTAATCTCTCCAAGTGATATTAAATCTGCAGACTCTCTACAGAAAATATTCTTTATCAAACACAAACTCTTTTTTCTGCTTTTGAACAGATGTTCATGACTACCATATGCTTCAGCTCTGTGCAACTCATCACAGAACCTTCTCCAGACTCTAGGTTCTAAATATGTGTCAGTCTTAATTAATTAAGCGTATTACTTCTCTGCTCATCAGTGAGACCATCTTGCCATTGGTTTTGTAGTGCTTAATGCAAGTCCATAGCTACCTCAAATAAGAAAAACATCTATACTTTCTTTACATTCCTCCCTGATTTAAAATATGCAGATTTCTCTCCTTGAAGGTAGCTGATTATAGATTTGTAGTTGTGTTTAGGAACTGGAATATCATTTACTGCTAGAAAAGAACAGATGATAAGCATTTTAAAGGCCAAAATTTTGTTGACTCATTCTTTGTCCATAATTATTACTTTTTAATGAATCTCTACAAGATCTCGATCCTACAACTATTGAAGTTAATGGGAATATTACCTTTAATGGCTATAGTAGAAGTGCATAATAAGTCTGAAGGAGCAAAGTATTCTTCTTTAAAATTTTTTGATGAGCCAAGTAGTCTCTTAAATCAGTTTGCTTTTGACCAAAAATATTTGTTATGATCCACAGTTATGACATTTTCCTGTACAATTATGTGGAAAGCTAAAGGCATAAACAGGAATAAGAAGGTTACATTCAAGGTTAAGGTCCACATTGGCAGCAATGTTTTGCTGAGTTGTTTTAAGTCAAACTCTGTGCATAAAACAAGCACAAATAAATTCACATCCATTGATGTCCAAGACAGACCATCACTTTAGCAATAAAGAGACTTCAGGGCATTACTTTAGCTGAGGAGGTGGATAGACGTAAATCAGGACAGAAGCGTGCTGACAACACACCGAAAATACTTTCCAACAAAAAGCTCAGGAAACATCAGCTTGTTTTGGTCAGCATTCTTATTTCTAGGTTTCTCAGAATTACAGAATTCAGAATTTCTCAGAATCACAAAAATGTTAGATGAAAAATTACATTAAGAGATCCTCTTTTAGTTGAAAGAGACCTATTGCAAATGACAGATTAGGTGAGCTACAACTTTGAAATACTCCAGGGGCTGATTCTCCCATTTGTAAGGACAACAATTTCTATTTCATTACCCTCTTGGTGGTGAGCTTTTTCCTAATGTCCACCTTGTAACTCCCAAGGAATTGTTATATTGTCTCCCACCTGATAATATTGGGAAAAGTTTTAATCCATCATTACTGTAACAACTTTTTAGGTAAGTGTAAGCAAGTGTTAGATCACCCTTTAGCCTCTCACCTCTCTGTCAGACTAAACAAGACCAGCCCTCTTATCATGTGTCCATCAGAAATGTACAGTAGGTTCTTAAATATCTTTCTATTCTTACACATGATTCTTTCCAGTTTCTGTGTCTCTTTAACTGGTGTCCTACTGCTATTCCCATTGCAGCCTCACTGTCAGTGACTGAAGGACAATAACCACAACCCTATCGTGCAAACCACAGCCCTACCAAAGCAATGCAGCCTGTGGTTTGTGTTATTTGCCATGAGAGCACATTGTTGGTTCATATTTAGACTACAAAAACCTCCCCTGAATACCAACACCAGTAGCCGTACTCTGCCTATTGATTCATAGCCTGCTCTGAAGCATGGTGCAAAACCTCCTGCACATTCCCTTTTCAAGCTGCATGAGGTTTCTTTTGTCCTGGTCCTTATGTTGATATAGGTCACTCAATTTTTCTTGAGGAATAACTGTATTGTCCCTTTTAAATTATAGTCAGTTAAAGGACCACAGGCTAAGCAGGGCACGATAAGGAAGTTTTTCAGTTTAACTGCACAGCTGAAACATCTTTAGGGATTTAACTAAGGACTAATTTTCAAAAGATAAATATAATTTGTATTCTGCTCTTAAAATTTCCCTAGATTTTTAGCTTCCTCCACTAACTGCTTTTTACAGCCTTTGAAGAGTTCTCAGCACAAGACCTTTGGAAAGTCCTATTAACACCTTCTGTAATTTTGAACTCAATTTTTTTCTTTTTAAGACTGACTGCAAAAGTGCTTACTCTCAAAGTCCAGTTGGGAGTTGTGAATCTGAGTAACTCAAACAGTTGCAGAGGGTATATGAGATAAAGTGGTTGTAAAATCAATTAAAATAAAGGACAGTACATTTGTAAAGAATATAACTGGAGCAACTGACAATACAAGAAAGTACAGGAGAGTATTCTATTACAAAATAAAAAATGAAACCCATGGATCCAGGCTTTGTAATTCAGACTATTAAGTGTTCAAAGGAAACAGAGTGTTTAAATGGAAATGAGGTGACTCAGAGTCTTTGACTTGATTTAACTTGCTCTACTAAAGTTAGAGAGAAAAATAAGGCCACATTTCAGTGAAAGGGAGTATGCCAATTTGAAACCAAGAACATTTAATAAAACTTCCTGAAAGAAAAATCTATCAGACTGCAGGGAAAAAAAAACAAAAAACCATCTCAAAGGTAATAAATGCCAGAAACCCCAGCACAGGGAACATTTTAACTGATCTTAAACTGATCAAAACATTTGTGAATGAACAAAAAGGATCAATCCCAAATGGACACAGAGACAGACAAAATCAGACAAGGTCTTTTCTTTCTTTAACTTCTGTGAATTTGTGGCAAATTAAATAAGCATTGGTATATAGTGCCAGCACTGAGGAAATAGCACACAAGGGAAACAAGAGACTAACCTTGAAAACAGAGAAAAGAGAGAAGAACATCCTAACTAGTTGTAAATATAAAGTTTTGACAATTAACGTGGGCCAAGCTCATTTTAGTAGAAAATAACAGTGAATATTTTTATCAGGCATGCGCAGATATGGCATAAATATTTTCAAAGTCATTATGCACTTTCATTGGAGAAATGGGGAATTATTAAAGAATTTGGATGAGATGGAGATATTTAGACTAGATAAAATGCTACTTTATGGGAAGTAGAGCTTAAAAAGTGTTTTGCAAACAGCATTTGGTTTTTTCATGTGAAAATTAAATCTGTGATGTACTGATGTTTAAATTCATATCTCATTTCTTTGAAGTATCCTGACTTAACTTCCATGAGATTATAACCACCAGGTAAAAAAAATACTCCTTACTATTTTATTTAATATAGATTTAAACCCAAAACTCTGGAAAATATTTAAGGAACAGTAGAATACAAAGGAATTAAAAAGGATTAAGCTTTACAAGATCATTTTCTCTACACCAGGCAGTGAGACAAAGAAGGACTGCAATTTCCAAACATATAACTTCAGAATGTTGTGAATGCAAGAATCTTTCTTTCACAACAGACCAATAGTTTTTTCAGTCCTGAACATTTGTGCCATTAGCTTATACCTCATGTTTCATAATTAAACAAAAAATATATTAGCAGGCTGTGAGGTTTAGAATATGAGTTAGGTTCTCCACAATTATAAGAGGATTTTTTTCTCAGCTATTTTTTTTTTTAAGTTTGTTTTGGGCAGGGTTTTGTGTGGATTTGTTTAGTTGGTTGGCTGATTTGCTTTGGTTTTAATTTTCCTGGTTATATTTTGCTTGCACTAAGGAGTATTGCAAAACAATCTTTGACAAGGCTGTCACTGTTTCACATGCAGTGACCAGCAGATTATTTTAGTTTTAAAATCCATAATCTGTTTCAACAGTTCCATAAAATTCAGGATATTAAAAAGAAATCTTAGCAAATATTGACACTGTTGTTGTCTGCTGCCTTGGGAAACAAGATATACCAATTCTGCAGAAACATATGTAAATTCCTTAAATAATCCAAATAAAGAATTTATAAAGAACTGCAGTGACTACAAAGAAGTATTACTGTCAGCTCTGTTTGGAGTTCAATACTTGTGTCCAGCTTGTAACCAACAAAGGACATATTTAAAACTTTAGCTTTATGTTTTGATGCTATGTCATGGTTTGCTGCTCATTTGATAGGCTCAACCACTGTCAGGTTATTAAATGTCATATGTTACAAATTTGAAGGCATCAGAAAAACAAGTTCTGTACCTAATTTCTCCAAAATACATAATCCATTCAAGAAAGTATTTGAAATCAGCCATTAACAGTTTACATCCCTGAGAAAAAGCAAGGGGTTTTGAGACTGTGTGGATAGGCAATGCAGAAAACCTGAGACACTTGGAAAGATTTACACAGAAATGTAAATAGTGAATAATAGGGCATTCAAACTTACACTGTTGAAGCTCACTTGCATATAGCTCTGAACTTGGATTTCTATTTCCTCATTGCAAGTCCTGTTCTGTTCTGCTGCTTATTTGCAAGACAATCTATCACTCACGGTTTTTTCTGACAAAATAAGGTCCTGTTATTACTTAAGGGATACAGCATAAAGTGGAACAACAGAAATTTCCTATTTGGGCATGTCTCTTAAGTGAGTCATACTGTGGAATTCTTGGCAGTACAGAGTGGCACAGTTGCAAGGCTGCACAACCAGTAGAATGTACCCACACAGTTAATTGAAAAGTGGCATGTATGTTGATACTATTTTATTGTGAAAATGACTGACTAGAAACCGAACTCAACACTAAAGAAACATTTAGAATTTCTGTTTATTTATGGACCTTATGTTTAGAGTAACAATCTAGTAATGCATGATATAGCAGCAATTTCTGTACTATGCAGTTTTTGGCTTACTTGTCTTGGTAATGACATCACACGTTCTTAAATTACAGTATCTGCCTCTCAAATTAGCTCTCTGCTTCTTCCCCACATGGCTGACCAATACAGAACTTAGGTATTTTTCATGACCAAAGCGCAGCATATGTGCTGTTGTTTACCTTGACAAAAATAAAATTACCTAAACTGTTCTAATTTCTTCACTGTCTCCCTTTTGTCACTACACTTCAGAAGTGTACTTCACTGCATTTTTAATGTGCACTTCAAATTCTATAAAGTAATTCAGCTAAAACCTTTCCAGATTCTTCCAAGAGAGACTGTGTCTCAAGGTGTATGTAGATGTCGTATATTTTCTCTCATTGCCATCTTCTAGAAATTGTACAGTGGGGATTATCAAACCAGTATTCTTTGGTTTTCACCAGGAAATTAAAATTTATGCTCCAAGATTTCACCTAAGAGTAAAAAAAAAAGTTGATTTAAATGCCTAAAGCCTCTCAAAATGTACCTGAAGCACGATTTTCTTCATTGACCCGATTTATTTTAATGCTGTAACTATGTACGAATAAAGACCAGGTAAAAAGACAGATTGTACATAATCACCCTTTCACTAGTGACTCTGCATAAATCTGCAAATGCATATCATTTCTTGGCAACTAGCAGAGACTGAACAATCTGGTGAGTTTCTTCATTATATTTTTACAGTGCAGTCTATCAATAAGGTTCTTTGAGAGCCTTCCCAACAAAAGAAACCCTTATGTACCAGTGATATTTCCAGTACAACAGCTCTGCCTCCCTTCCCATGAAGAATTCTTGCTAAGGAGAGAGAAAGAAAGCTAAAGGCAATGAGAGATGCACGTACCTCCACAGTTCTCTGAAAATTCAAGGCACCTTTATGCAATCCATTTGTATATTCAGGAATGCAGGGAGTTTGAATAGTACTAGCCTCTGTCTTCATGCTCTACATATCTGTAAAAATGACTAGGTTATGAGAAAAGCTATCTTCAAATGACAAGTTAATTCAGGTAAAGTTTCTTCTCTGTAGAGTGATAATTTTCTGCTATTTACCTGAAAAGTAAAATGTTGCAAGTTCTGTAGTATATACCAGCAGTTTTAAGAATTAAGGGGCTTTCAAAGACTTTCAGTGGCAGATTACCCTTCAAAATTTACTCTTCAAATCATTCTGCAAAATTAGCTCTTCAAAGTCAACTATATTGTTTCTTAATTTTCTAAATTATATTCATGTAGTGAACCATCTAATAAAATTCTATTTATTTTTGGGTTTAGTCTTCTTGTTTGCAGTATTGTTTAAAGAAATCCTTCTCAATACCAGTGTAAGTAGAATACTAATTACTGAAACATACACTGTAAAAATGTTTTTGAGGCATGAAATTTTCTCTTTTAGATTCTAGTGGGAGTTGCTCCAGGGTAAAATATTGAAACAGAAAAGATCCTGAAACGCAAGACACCAGCAATTCTCAAAGTAAATCCAAACCAGAAACTTCTTCCTCCTGTCAGATAGGGGAATAAATAATTTATATTTTATCATCTGCTACAAGAAAAAATACTAATATTTAAATTTGGGGATATTATCTAAAAAACAACGACAACAAAAAAGGCAATTTGTTAACTTTGAAGGTTTTGAAGAGATGCTTTGAGAGATGTTTTACAGCACATCTTGTCTCTTGATAGGCAGTCATTCACAATGATGTAGATACTGCAGCCCTGATTTTTTAGCAGTTGATGACTTCCCAGTATAGCGTAAAATAGTGAGCCAAGCTGTAAAATAGTGAACGGATGGATCCAGTCAGGATTTTTAAGATTACTATTAAATGTCCAATATACCAAGTTTTAAACTTCCTGCAAGCTAACATCTACCTCAGTATAGACTTGTAAAAGCAGAGCAATAAAGGTTTGACCTTGTCAGACTACCAGTGGGCAAGAGGAAACTGTTAACTGCTGTATTCACAAAGCAGGTATACAGTGTCATGTACAAGACCTATATGCCTTTAAATTTGAGCCTCATGCATTTACCTGATTTATCCATTCATCAGTTTGCTGTGTCACTCTGTCCTTCATTAGCTTGTGTCATCAATAGATTAAATACAGTTATTTGACTATGAATAAATTGGGTGATAACCTCCTCCCACAGTGAAATACTCTGCAAAAGTTGTCACAGAAAGTAATCCCTAATGTGACCTTAAGCTCTTCCTTCTTGTTAATTTTAATTAACTAACATGCCAATCAGATTTTTAGTGCATTTTTTTCTAGCCATTATCACTGTTTTTGTAGATCTTTATTTTAATCTATCTACTGGTACCTTTGCTCAGCTTCCTCTGAGTGTGTGGATGTGCATTTTCATATAGGGTTACTCAGGCAATTTACAAAATTGTGAAAGATCAACAATGCCATCTGCAGGTACAAAATAACTCCTGATCTGGAGACACACTTACTTTAGATTTTTTGTTTTCCTACCTAAGATTACGCTATTTTTTCCTAGTGAAGTTAAAGATGGCCCAAAATGTGTAGGTCTGTTTCACCAGACAGCACCTAGAAGGCAAGATTTTGGCTTTGATTTGTATATTATTAATATATACAAAAGATTGAATGGAGGGAGTTTTTAGACTTATTCAAGCTGCTCAAAGATATTCAACCTGCGAAACAGAACTTTAAAACCTGTTAAAAGGACTTCATTCCAGCTTCCTAATATCCTTGGGGTTCCAGCAAGTTTGTGAATAGAGCCCAGGACTGTTTTTCTCATGATCTATCTCATTTTCTTATTTTCAAGTGGAGCTAGTAGCAAACTCTAGAAAGAATGCATATGCTAGAGTTACACTTTGTTTCTTGTATTTTCTTTTTTCCCGACCTCTCTTCCACACAAAATTTCAGGCATAGAGTGTGAGGTATGAATGTCACAAAGAACAATAAGAAATGTGACAGATTGAGTGAATTACTGGTAATGTACAATTCAGATTATTTCATCTGTTTCAATGTCTTCTATTAGTAAAAGTTAATCTTTCCCTCCCTATTGAAGACAAAGATTCCCAATTCAGTGAAATTACAAACTGTGAGGAAATCTGCACACTAGACGTATAAGTGATGAACTTCCTACAAAATTAACTAACTCCAACCATCACTAAAGTGGAAGAAAATCACCAGGGTTTGGTTGGGTTTTTTAAGAAATTACTGGGTTGTTTTTGGTTTTTTTTCAACCTGGGTCAGCATGTTATTAGAAGAAAGAAAAACTTATGGTCAGAGACCAGAAACTTCTGAATATATTGTTCTTATTCTTTAACTGCATCTGTGGCTCTGGGCAAAAACAAAGGTTTTTGTGCTCACTATCTGCATCTGTAAAATTAGAATCTAATGCTCACCTCTCACAAGGGAATTGTGAGCTTTTGATTAGATAATGCTAGTAAGCTGTTCTGAGTCTATAAGTAGCAAAAAAATATTCCTAAAACAGCGGTCTGTTATGAATACACTTTTTAGAGAATGCAAAATTAGTACTCCTTTAGAAAAATTCTAAGATCAAGTATTTTCATGAGTGAAAGTAATTTAGTCTTCTCAGTAAGTCAACTCAACTGAAAGGTTTTGTTCAGAAAGGAGACATTTAACTTCATGCAACCTATTCAGAAATCTGTTAAAAATCTAACAAAGGCAATGTGATCCTTCAAAAGATGTTTTTCCTCCACACTTTATTAATATTAAGCTGAAATTTAATTGTGAGTGATTTATTTCAAGTTCCCTCAATAATTATCTTCCTAAAATTAATAATTTTGGAATTATCAAGAATGTATGTCTTGTATGAGAAAGATTGTAAAAAGAAGAAGAGAGTCAGAAAATGTTTCACAACTCTACTTAAATATCTTTTGTGGTACAAGAAAATATTTCAGGATTGTCAAATAAATATAGATAAATATACAGAAAATCATAAGCTGCTTTTTCTGGCTTCAACAAACTGCATTAGATTTTAAAATATTAGCAATTTATTTCTTAGCTAGTAATGAATTTATGTGGATATACTCTTATACTTAATTTGGCCTCTCCATTTTCAGAGGCTATCACCCGTAGCTGATGGCCAGATGCAATTGCAAGCAGCTTTGCCCCACAGCATGGCAGCGCATAATTTTTCATAATTCCATCTTTCCTGCCTATGTGTCTCCCTCTCCCTACCCCCCAGTCTTTTGTATTTAGTGAATTTACTTTGGATTACATTCTGAAATAGATTGTACAAGTGTCTAACGAATTGGCTGCATGATAACAACTCTGTTGACCTTGTAAGCATAAATGTGAAATTCAGTGCTGCACCTCTAACAGGCATGAATGAACCAGCAGATGCAGCAGAAGTGTGAAGGGGTTGATTAGCTCAAAGGTACCTTTGAGACCACCAAAAACAAACTGCTGTAAAGGACAATTAGCATCGCAATTTCTTTCCTGAATTTTCCTATGGATCAAAAAGGCTGTACTGAATCTCAATAACGCTTTGTATCCCAAGACATTCTATGCCTGTGAAGAAGTGTTTTTTATATGTCTCCTACATCCCACCTAAAGAGAAAATCCTTCATCACTAAGGTAAATTATGAAGTGTTTTTCCATCCTTTCCAAATCACTATATCAGAAAATGTACCACCTGTGCCCAGAAAAGGAAAATAATAGCTTCCCTTTCCCTTCCTTGGTTCTGATTATAAGTAAATTAGAAAGAAAACTGTTTAAATGTAAGTTTTTAAGCCCCTATGGGTTTATATAACACAGAAGTAAACAGAGAGAAGTTTCTTATTATTTCTGTACTTTTGTAATACCTGTAGTTTAAACTAGTGTTTGTGACCTTCAGGTAAATGCAGTCTCTCAGAAAAGCGAAAAGGTGCTTGTGTTGCCAGATGATTTGTTTGAGATGCTATGATTGAGATAAAATACAAGTGAGACAGGTGCAATTTTAGGAGCTTATCAAAATTTCTTTGAACTGATTTACATTTTGCCAGTGTTAATATCTGGCCTCCTGCCACAGGCTTTAAAGCCTCAGGTTAAAGCAACCGTTTGAAGGGAACTTGAACCACTTTTTCCCTTTACTTCTTTTATATTAATCCTCTCAACCCTCTCCTATAACCAATACAATTTCTTGTACATATTTTGGAATATTGCCTTCCTTGGATGCACCAGTATTGCTGAATACCTCAACCAGCTTTGTGACAGATCAGCACACAGTAGGGTGCTTCCCATGTTCCCAAGAATGAAATATACACAAAAACTGAAATCCAGTATTTGAGAATAATGGTTTGACTGTCCCATTGTAGATAACATACTCTGAATTCTACCTTTGAAGGAGTTATATTCCAGTTGGATAATAACTCAACTTTAGTCAATTTTCATAAAAGATTGACTCTCTTAATTACCTACCACTTGGTAATATCTTTCATATTAACAAGGAATCCTCATGGCAATTGTTATCATAGGAAAGACCACTATTCCACAGTTAGATGTAAAAAAAAGTAAAAATCATTTGCCATCTGATTTAAAAATTCTCTTTAAGTCTTAACCCTAATTCTTATATATTTCTCCTGGATGTATAATTATCCATTTGAAGAGAAAATGAGAAAAACTTGGCTCAATACCTCTCTTAACCTACTTAACTGACAATTACAAAGATAAGCTCAATGCTACACATAGCTTTTTTCACTTTAAGAGATATAAAGGTTATTATTAGTGTCATTATTATTAACTGTAGCCACTAGATACTATCATTATTTAACTACCCTGTCATCTTTATGGATTTATACCTATAAAGCTTTATTGATTCCTCCCTCCCTCCATCCCTCCCTTAACTGCAACTCTCTAAAGGCAAGAGTGAACCTACCTACAATTCTGGATTAATAAGCCAGGACTTTAACACTTAAAATAGCATTGTAGAAAGCCTAATTATCTTCTACATACTAATCCATCATACTGCCAATCTTCCTCAATCAATCTGAAAAAACCCGTGATTTTTAGCTGACTTTTTTCAAAGCAGTTTTCAGGCTTATAAAAGAAAGGGCATAGTTCCTCACAAAGATTATACTCCTTCATTCCTTGCATGTTCAATTTACCCTCATCTGCAATGGGCCCAGATCTGCTAAACCAAGTTGGACGGAGTGTATTGATGCTAACAGGGTATTACTTGTCACAGAACCTGTGAAAAACACATTTTACTTGTATGCAAGTTGTAGAAAAAAGACAGGCAGAAAGCCTCTAACCCATATGGGTTGCAATCACTGCTTTTATGTAGATCCTGGGGGAAAAAAACCCAAACAACCAATTTTATACAAATAAATACTCATTATCTCATTTGATATCATATTGATTTTTCAACTATCTGAATTTGCGGAAAGCCAGATTGTCTCATTCTTGTGTTTTTGCTTTAACTCATATGTCAAAAAGAAGGCCTGGTTTCCTGTTAACTTCCTTGAACATATTTTAAGATAGCACAGCATCGCAGGTCAGAGGTAATCATCCATGAAGCAGAGCTAGACCTACACAGAACTATTGTTATCTGAAGGAAAGAAGGGAAATTTATAAGCATTTTTTCACCTTTTCTTCTACTTTGTTTTGCTTATGTGGTATCATGAAATAGCTGGGGAAAGGGAGGAACACTTTTCAGCAATGCTTCTCTATTTGTTTTTCAGCTAGTGAAAAACAGTCATTCTACTTTACAGTAAAACTGCTTTGTTCTTTGCAGAAACAAAATGTGTGAATCACAGCAGATGAAGGAGATGCTGATTAAAGCATAAATTTTGCTTGCTGTAACATTTTTTTTCTTTGCAGACTGGTTCTTATCTTTGTCATCATTAAACTCTGACTCATACTGAAAAAGCTTGGAAGAAAAGTGTATTCTTGTGGGTGTCTTAACATCTGGAGTAAAGGACATAATAAAACACAATTCCGAAAGGGAAAGAAAAGACATTGTCTTTTGTCCACAAGGTATCAAATTCCACAGATCTCTTTCTTTAAATTCAAACTTACCATATTATGTCATTACAAAAGCTGTAGAAGACTTCAGAGAGATCTACTGTGCATGGATTCAATTCATCCATGAAAAGATAGTAATTCTAGAATGACTGAGATGTACTGATTTCACTGTGAATACACAGAGTGATCACCATGTCAGTATGGTTTGACTATTATTAATTAGAGTTTGTAAATATGATAAAGAATTGGTCTGTACACACCCTATACTTAACTTTCTACGATTTCTGGGCACTGGTCTTTCACAGCGTAAAAGAGAGGAACAAAAGGGAAACTAATTTCCTTGAATAAGTCCATGTATCTGTTTATCTAAAATTCTGTTATAAATTCACTGATCATATGCAGATTTTGAGATCTGAGGTTACTTTCACAGCTGTTAGGGAAAATAGGCACCAATAAAGCACAAAATATATCGTCTTAAAGCAGGCATCTAAAATACACTCGTTGAATTGAATTAAAAAAGAAAACAAAAAAAAACAGAAAAAAACCAAAAAAAAAAACAAAAAAAAACAAAAAAAAAAAAAAACCAAAAAAAACAAAAAAAACCCAAACCAAAAAGCAACCTCCTCCTCCAATAAAACAAGAAATCTCAAAGCAGGATTCAAAATTACTCTTGACTGGGGAAAAAGAAAGCTCATATCCATCAGACAAACACATCCAACTTGAAATGTCTACAGATAGATAAGAAGTATCCCACTGAAACTGTGTAGTGATTGTTCTTAGTCTTCAAAGCCTTTGTGCCTGACAGGTTTTGGATGGTCATGAACTGTCTGTTGCCTAAAATGATAAATGTTCATGTTTATACTCCTCATAATTAGCAAACATGTTAGGTAATTTTCCATAGTTACAACCTGTTATAGATTCAGTCATCAGAGGTAATATAGACCCCAATTATAACATGTCAGGAATATTTTTTTTTTCCTTTTTAAGGAATAGTAATAAATAGGGGAGCAAGCATCACAATAGATTTAGTGCTTCAGTATTTTGTACTCTGTCATATTATTTCAAATCTCTTAATTACTTTCATTAGGCATGCATTTTTCACAATAGTAGAACACTTTGTTTTATTTTGCTTTGACAAAGCTCACATTTCTTATTCTTATAAAAGAATAAGAATCTGATATTTTTGTACTCTAGTATGTTAGACAAAAAGTTATTTTTTCTTTTTCTGAAGCAGTCAATTTGCCTGTTGCTAAAGTGAACAAGATAATCAATCCAGAAGTCTCACAGGAGAATTCTGGATCTGAGCATCAAGCTTATCACTGTAAAACTAGAGGTCAAGTTTTACCCTGAACTACAGGCAACCACATTTTCATCAGAGGGCTTACACTCATGTACTCAGCAGCAGGGACTGTAAGAACATTTGACTTTCTAAAGGCTGCAGTTTAAATCCACCAATGAATTTCAGATTTTGTGACAGTTGATACTGCAGTGCCAGAAAGTTAAGCACCAAGATTCATCACCCTGACTTTCTAATGTCTTCTGCTAAAAGTACATATAGAGGTTCAAGGCAGGTGTGATGCAGCTAATTTAGTGGTTTAGGTAAGTGGTCCCTACTTCTAACACACCTGCTCATCTTTCTTCTGACTCAAAAAGCAAAGCTAGTGAGAGGAAGAGTATGAGCAACATTCGTGTTGCCCTGAAGAATACAATACAATCAGCTCTACTGAACAGATAGCTTGTTTAGTGGCTTTCCTGAGAGGAAGAGGAGGCATTGTTCTCTCTTTTGACCAGAGACAGTACCCAAGGGAACGGCCTGAAATTGTGTGAGGAGGGTTTAGGTTGAACATCAGGAAAAGGTTCAACTCAGGGAGTGTTTGGGCACTGGAACAGGCTCCTCACTGAAGTGGTCACAGCACGAGCCTGACAGAGGTCAAGAAGCTTTGGGACAATGATCTCAGGCAGACGGTGAGACTCTTGGGGATGGTGCTGTGCAGGGCAAGGGGTTGGACTTCATTGATCTTTGTGGGTCCCTTCCTACTCAGGACATTCTATAATTCCATGATTATTCTATTGTATTATTTCTCTTTTTTTTTTTTTTTCCTTTTTTTTTGAAGAGAATAGTTTTCAATAATATTTTATTTTGGAAGGTGGAACAAAGGGAAGGAATTGGGAAAAGTTTAATATAATTTCACAAATTTAATCATTTCAATCAGACTCCTGAATTCAGTGGGATAAATTCCATTTCACATACCTGACTCTACTGGGAGATGAAAACTTTTTTGTGACCTGTAAATGTTATCACAAGCAGTAACAGTATTTGACAAATGGTTTAATCACTACAGTGCAGATCAACACATTTTTCTTTACTGTAATAAAGTGTCTCTTCATAGAAAGCATATGGATTTATATTTTTCCAAATTCATATAAAGTCTCATATACATGCTAACCTTGTTTTACTCTAAAAAAGCTGAAATGTTTCACAAGACAAATGTCCACACTTTCCTAACAGATAGCCCTTTATTTTCAAGGGTTTAGTCATTTACAGTTTCTTGTGTCTTTTGGGACAACTGTCATGTTTAAACACAGGTTTAGCCTCCCTTCCATCAAAAAAATACACAGGAAAATCAATATCAAAAGCCAGTCCATTACAAAAAGTCTTATATGAAACCTAGTAACAGATTTTCTCAGGTTACAATTAGTACAGCAACTGTATACACAACTCAAAGAACATCCATTCCAAATTATAAACATTCCCACTGCATCATAACTTATGCTACATGGAAAAGAAAAACAGTCTGTCTGGAAAAATCAGTTTCAATAATTAAAATATGAAGGCTGCTTGGACTTCTCACATTTGTTGTTTCAGTCCTCAGGAGATTTAGCAACAGCTAGTGAAACTGCCAATACACCATTATTGGAACTGAGCACAGATGCAGCCGTCTGTGTGAGCTCCAGCCCTCTGATCATCTTCATGGCCCTCCTCTGGACTTGCTCTAGCATGTCCACATCCTTCTTTTTTTGGAGGCCCCAGACTTGGACACAGTTTTCCAGGAGGGTTCTCATATAAAGGCAGAGTAGAAGGGGACAATCACTTCCCTTGATCTGCTGGTCTTGTTGCTTTTGATGCAGTCCAGGATATGGTTTGTTTTCTAGGATTCAATGAATTTTCAGAAATGAAATGAAATGAAATTATTTCATAGAATGACTCAGTGATTTGGTTCAGAAGAGATCTTAAACATCTGGTTCCAACACACCTGCAATGGACAAAGATGCCTTCCTTCAGACCAGGTGATTCAAAACCCCATCCAGCTTGGTCATTGTTAATTTATTTTCAAAAATCTGAAAGCAATATGCTATAAAGATGAAGTGGTTTTAGTTGGTTTTGGTGGTTTTGTTGTTTTGTTTTGTTTTGAATTAAAATATATCTATTCCTTTTGTCATGAAACTTCCTAATAAAACTGATAGCAACATTCTTGTCTTATTTTTCTAATGAAGTTATAATTATCAAATATAGCTTTATGGACTGATTTTCTTGAGCTCCATCCATTAGTACTTCCTCTTTTATTTCTTTTCATGTCTTGAGTCAGACTTTAGTATTTCTGATATGCCAGCATATCCAAGGTTACTTGTTCTCAAGTTGCCTTACTTCAGTACTAAACTTTCTGTTATGCAGTCACACTGAGGGGTAGCACAGACTATAGCTGCATTCTCTGAAAATACAATGTGACATCTCTTTGTAAATTGCACTTTGCATTTCAAGCAATTTCCTTATATTTCAAAGTCCTCTGCAGTTAATACATACTGGGAACTTCTCTGTGTATTTGTGTTTATTCATTAAATAAGTAGGATTTCACTTAAAAAATCAATGTGACCTGTGAAAATTCTACCTGAATCAGTTTCATTTTGTCTTTCCTTGAATGGTATCTTTTGTGCTAGAAAATAATATTAATAAATAATAATGAATATATGTTAGTCAGCCACTTTATTTTACAAAACACTTTAATGCAATTTTCTAATAAATGGTTATAGGTTATATTACTATGGCTAGCATATATATGAGGATTGATTCTTTCTTACCAAAATCAAAATATTTAAACTTTTAGAAAAACACACACATACATAAAAATACATATGTACAGAGAGTGCAGGAACATATGAAAAGAGCATGAATAACATATTTTATCTTTTTTCCTGCAAAGTACATGATGCAAAAGGAATGTATACAATGATGCAAAAAGGAATGTATAAACATAATAGAAATTGATTTTACATAGCTGCTTCCAGAACAAATTTAAGCACATTTTTCACAGTCTTTCAGTTTGTTAAGAAATGAAAAGTCATACAAATTTAATAAAAATTATAGTAGAGAATATCTCAAGTAGCATTTAACTAGAACTAAAAATATCTTAAAATAGAAGAAGAAATCACAGAATTATGTATGTTCCACTAAATCATCCCTAGAAGTTGCAATATTTTGAGGGGATGTCTAGAACTATTAAATGACCTTCACTTCATTTGAGGTTTTAAACTCACACCATGGCAAGACATTTGCCTTGGTGCAATTACATTATGAACTATATCTGGATTATATTCACTTTCTTTACTTTTCATTATTCTCTTGAACAGAACCTCTAGCTTTCATTGTGTGGATTCCAGATAAATCCAAGGTCAAATTTACATTACAAGAATTTACTGAAAGGTTATGTTGCTATGTAATATTTTGCCACCTACCTTTTAAATCTGTTTGAAATCCAAAAGGAGTCGTAGAATATGGCAAAGAGCTAAGATGTATTTCAGGCATTTGTTTTCAAATTTGAATGTAAATAGAAATTCTAAAGAAAAATATCCACATGCAAGGCAGGCTATCCACAAAAAAGGTTTACGACTTAATCTTTTAATCTTGCAAAGATTTAAAGCAGCATAGTATACGACTTGCAAAACCTTTTTAATATTCAATAATCCAAGTATTTGGGTTTATAAAATTAGTTCAACATAGAAGACTATCTTTATGGTTCTATCCTTCCAAATTTTCCTTTTGCTATCAAATGGCTTGACACTGATTAGGAAATTCATTAATCTAATTTTTACATTGGGAACTATTAAGTGATGCAGATATTTGTAGTCACTTTCATGTTCGAAAACTAGAATCCTCCCACAAACACCCCTCAGGAATTCATATATACTGTTTTTGAATGCCTACACCACACTTAAAAGAAATTGAATAGTTAAGAAAATAAATTATAACAAATCAATTATTGTGTAAATATTGGTTTATTGATATTCCTTCACAATCATATTGGTTATTAGTCTTCTTTTACTTATATCTTAGTTCAGAACTATTAGTTCAGTATTTAGAAGCAATTGTATAAGAAATAAACAGGAATGAAACAGCAGTTTTTGAAAACATCTTCCTATGTAAATGTAGTGAAATGCTTACTAGACTTACAAAGACAAAGACTGACATAGAACATCAAAGGAAAGGTTCAAAGTGTTTGACTTTCAGAATTAATTTTCAGTCCTTTGACTTTAAATCAGGTTAAAGACATTGATCTTACAGTTTTTATTTTAAATATTCATATTAATTTCTATCTATTTTTCCTTCATTTTAATATCTGTCATCTTTTGGAGATCGAATGTGAAAAGAACAGTGGTATGCCATCTCTTTTTACTACAAAGTGAAAAACTAATGTGTCTGACAATGGTGCTAAATACTAACTCACAAACTTACTAGCAAGGATTTCTGGCAATGCTTGACTGAGCAATGGTTTTACAATTTATTATTAACAAATTTTATGCACACTAGAAATGAGCTTTCATTATCAAAGTAATTTTTTTTGTGTTAACAGCAGTCAGAAAGATAAGGTTGCATCTCTACCAGAATGCTGTGTGACCTCTTGCAAATTGAGTCGCTTCTCCACAACACATATAATTAGTAAAAGAAGGGTAATAATAACTCCCTTCCTTTTACAACTGCTGCAGATTGTATTGGATTCTTATTTGGTATCTTCACTGTTGCAAAACACATGTTCCTCTCTCCTCTCCTCTCCTCTCCTCTCCTCTTCCCTCCCATGAAATATGTTACTTTAGGGCTGGAAATGCTTGCTTTTATTGGATTTTTAAAATCATCCTTGTTAAATAATGCATAAAATTGCTTTTCATTATTTTTCATATTTTTTTTAATCCCAAAAAGTATTTTTTTAACACAAAAATACTTGATCTATGACCTAGGTGCTATACATGGCTCCCAGGAAAATACATTTCATTCTGGTTTTGGTATTGCATGCTTGTCTCCCATCTGACATTTTTGGGTCCTGTGTTCACTGTTATGGCTGGTAGGTCTTTGGGCACAGAATGACAGAGGATGGGACAACACCAGTCGCATTCTTCCTCATGAACTTCTACAGTATTTGCTTTTCTGCTTCAGGAACTTTATCCAACACAAGAAAGGAGCTACAAAAACCAGAATAAGTATAAAAGTTGGCTGTATAGTGTAGATGCTGAATAGCTTGTAGTTTTGTAGGGTGGGAGAGCAGAACTCAGACTCCTGCTCAAGGAAATAGATATCAGGTGATGGGAGGACACAACACACCACAGCTCCTATTTTAATTTCATAATTTGTTTATAAAGCATAAGGACCAATTGTGTTATACTCAGAAAAATAAGAACATGAAATCCTGTTTTCTGCTTTCATTTTTTTGCAGGTCTCACCATTTAGCTATTTTCCAAAGCTGTGTCATCATTTTCACTTGTAGTCTGCTTGTTCTCTTAATTTTTTTTTGCTGTAAAAGGAAAGACTGAGAAAAGAAAACAAATGTTCAAAAAGAGAATGGAAAATTATAGGCAGACTTTTTTATTGTCACGCATCACATGACTAAGTGATTCTGTCTGTTCTCAGCTATGATTTCTGAATGTGTGTAATAGTACACCTTCCTTTCTAGGCATATTCCAATCTATGTTTTTAGAGCTGCTCCACTTCTGCTTTCTGAACGTTCCTTGTGCACACCATTTTCATTGCCTTTTTTGCAATAATTTTACCATTAAAATGCTTCATTTAAATTGCACTGACTCCACTATGGTAAGCTTTTAATCATGCCATTATTGTCTACTCTTTTCACAGTTTCCTCTCTATTCCTTGCATTTTTTGCCTCACTCTATTGTAATCCATCAGTACTGCTGTCTTTCCCCATCCTGTTCCATTACTTTAAGCCATTTTTCCCTTCTCTCTCACAAGCTGAGTGTACAAAACATCATTTGTCTTATCTCTTACCAAAAAAATATTTGCAGTCTTTCACTGGAAAAAGAATCCCCATGTCAGGGCATTTTCTTTTATAATTTTTTTTTTT
>VYXF01008413.1:318107-340112 GCA_013397295.1 Polioptila caerulea
GAAGGGAAGGGAAGGGAAGGGAAGGGAAGGGAAGGGAAGGGAAGGGAAGGACAATAAATCAAACATTTCAATGAATTAAAGGTTTCTGAAACCACTCACTGGAGAAATATAATTTTATGTGGTTAACTGAGACTTGTTTTGTAGAAAGAGATGACAATAAATACAAGATTTTACAAGCAAGTTTTGGTAAAAATAAAAAAAATGTACCACTGGACACAAAAAAATACTGGCTATTCTTTTATTGGTAAATAGCACTACCATGACTTTTTTTTCTTTTTCCAGAAGGTATAGTGATAAATTGCTACTGTGCTGCTGTAAAAATATTTTTTTTCAATCAATGCAGCAAGTTAAAATAAGTTCATAGAATTAGAAATGGGCATCTGTACTTCATGGTGATGTTTATGATATTTGTGCAGTGCTTGCTGCTTTTTTAATGGAGGTTAATTAAAGCTGTGCAGATAACTTGAAAGGGATGAATTTCTTAGTCCATTTCTGGGAGAATCTCACTGCTTATACTATGGAATATTTTTTTATTACTATGCGTTGTTATTATTAGATTACGTTCACTTCATTGTATCTTATTTACAGGCCTTCTACTCATATCAGAAGTTGGAACCCAGAAGAGTTCATCTCAGGACTTAATTCAAATGTATTCTGACTCCCTTCTGTTTCCACAGGGGTTGGATGATAGAGCTTTAATCTGTTGGCATCTAAGCAAATTAATCCATTAAAGTTCCTGGTAACAGTATGAAATGTCATCTCTTACAGTCAGGCAATCAGCTCCACTACCTCAAGAACACTGGAGCTGTTGGAGTCCCTTCTAGGACTTTAAATGGACAAAGGAGCATCATTTTCCAGGCCTTCAGTAGCTATGTCCAGCAGAATGAGGACCAAAGATTTGTGTCTCAGTCCCACAGAATGAAACTCAGATCAAGAAACAGGAAAGACCTAATGTACAGTCAAAATCAGAATCTATTTATTTTCTGTGGAAGACAATGGGTTTTAAAAGAAATAGGGGGAGTTACATTTTTACTGTTTCTTCTTGTTTCAACACCTGTGGTCTGAGCCTATATATTAGGAATCTGGCTCTAGTAGGTTTCCTGTGTAGCAGATTTATATGCATACTTGACACTTCTCATAAAGTAATAAAGAATCCTCTAGATAACCTCCATTGAAATAAAAAGATAAATAAATTATTCCCATCTTTATTATATTACTTAGACAATATGAAAAAAAATTAGTAAATAAACTCCTCTGGTGAACACTTTTGTCCTTCACTGTAAGTTCTGATAAACATTGCATTAAAATATTACAGTAGACCTAAAATGAGTATCTTAATCATGGAACATTAATGGTCTCAGTTCATGCTATGCTAAACCTCCCTACTGTGATGAACAACTCTTATGCTGAAATAATAATCAATTCCATTAAAATAGTGTTAAATAACATTCCAATTATGTTGTTGCAGATGCAAAGGGAGCATGTGGAATCTAAAAGTCTCAGAAAAATATCTTCATGAATATGATTTTTGTGAATCTCATGACTTGACTTATTGATTTATAATGTTGCATTAAATCAATCCCCTTAATCTGATTAGTACCTTTCCTCTGAGAGGAGTCCATCCCTTGCTGGAATATATACTAAAATCTTCTCAATATCTAGGTGTATGTCTATCATTTAACAAAAAAAAAAAAAAAAAAAGCGTCCATCATAGCTTTCATTTTTGTTATCACTCCCAAATTTATTAGCTTGCCTCTGAAAATCCACTAAAATGTGGAATGGATTTAAATGCTGTAAATAAAATGTCCTTTGTTGAAAAAGTTTTTGTGTTGAAACTGAAATATTTCCCAAGGACAGAAGTCTCTAGTGAAAATAATTGCTGTCGACCCATTTTCTGAACCAAGTTTTCGTGACCATCTAGCAAGCAAACCCAGCTGATCAACAACTCACTATATATATTTCCTTTCTACAGAAACCTATTTGAACATTCAGAAATGTCTTTCCCTCCCTGCCTCTGAACTTTCTAAGTTCCTCTTCTTAGAAATTCTCTTCTGTTTGCCCAAATTATCTTGTCTCAAGGCAGGAGTGGTGTCTCTATTGCAGCAGCATTATGTACAATGTGAAAATTTTTATTTTTTTTCTACCTACCTACTTCCAAGAGGATGCAGCAAAATGTGACAGTTATGAAAAAGCTTGTTATATGATTGCAATTAAGCTCCAGATGACCTTTCCAAGAAGACTGTGGTTGTCACTGCCTTCTCAGGTACAAAAATCCGGCTCAGACTGAAACTCTACCTGCATGAGTGTTACTCCATGCCTGGTTATCAGTGACCCAATTAGAGCTCTCTGGGCTAATACAGACTTTCCAAATGGAAGGCTGAAGTCATTACTGTGTCTGTCATATATCTTCCCCTGCCCAGTCCCAGCTCCAAATTTAAAGAATATCTTGGGATTTCAAAGAAACGGAACTACAGTTTCAAAGTACTGCATTGTCTCCTTTACAGTAATGAGATTCAGATGCCAGAACAGATTTCAAGACCTTAAAGATACAGATCCTAAAACAATGTACAACATTACTATCATATACAGAAGAGAGTGCAGCTAAATTTGAAATATAGAAGACCTTAAACAGTTCAGAAGTGCTTGGTTTCAAACGAGAACAGAATTTGTGGCTGCTGTTTACTCCAGATTTTACTTTCTTATAGTAAGCCCCAAGGGGAAAAAAAAATCTCATATTTGCTAAACCTTTTTACATCTAGGAGTGCATATGGCAATGTGAAGAGATTTCTACAAAACCAGAAAAACAATAATGGAGTTCTCTGGTTTTAACTCTTGTCTAGAGGTCTTCCTTAAGTGACAAAAGCAGTGCATTAGTGAGGAGGAAATGAAAATGAAAAAACTGAGGAAGTGAAATGCTTGTTTTCCTTCACTAATAAGATTGGCTATTAATAAGAGACAATTAGTAAATGAATGCTTACTACCTCCTTTCACAATCAGCAGCAAACATAAGAAAGTGAGAAACATTGAAGCTAATAATAGAATTATTATAATTGCATCATTCTGGATTAAATCACAGAAGCGAGCAAGAAAGACAGAACTTATTCCAAGGCAGGTCTGTGCGATGAGATTATTAAGTGCAAAGACAGTGCACAAGTTTCCTTTAGTGATTTCCTTTAGTGGACTTTGTATCAAGTGTAACTGTACAAACTGCAGAGTTATATGCCTGTTAGTCATCCTAAACTTAATTTCAAGTTAATAGAGAAAAAGTATGCACTTCCTAAATATAATTATTTTTATGTCAAAATAGGCATCTAAAGTAGAAAAAAATATATCCATAAGTGAATCTTTGTCTCTACTGAGCAACAACTACAAAAGGACAATTCAGTGATGATTTCAGGCAGAAATGTTTACACAGTGAAAGTTTAAAAGTAGGGGATATGAAATCCTTCTCTAGGGTCTGGGTAAGTGATAGCCAGTTTTCAAAAGAAATGAGAAATATACCAATTTCCCGTTATAGATATCATATAAATCCTTGTAGCTCTCAAGTGCATATTAAAAATATAGGCAGGCTTCCCCAGAAACCATGACACCACAATAAAGATGGCACAAAATCAGTTATTGAGATGATAAGAAATGACAGATTTGAACTTGTTTCTGTAACTTTATTGGGCAACTCTTTTATATACATGGACATTCAATACTTCTTTATAAATATTTTTTTTATAGACTTCGTGCTTCACATAGAGTACACAATGGATCTTGCAATCAGTACCAGGGTTATTCACTGCAGAGGTAAATACAGAAATAATATCCATGTAAATGTTATTCACTTTTTTTACCAAATTTCATATCAAAAAGCATGGAAGATCAAGTAAGTTCTAAAATTCTTCTAATCTAGTTTTGAGTGAAAACAAAACTTTTTCTGTAAGTAAAAAATATTCAGAGAAATCAGTTGCAAAATTTTGCTCCAAATGTTTTTAAATTTCACTAAATTATAATGTATGAAAAACTCATCTTGAAATTGGAGCAACAGACTCCATTTAACTAAGCTGATCTCCTCTTCCAGCAAACCAAATTGAATGGCACTCAAAAAATGGGGAACAAGTAGCAACAGGCAAAAGTAGGGAAAAGCAGCAGCAGCAGCAGCAGCAGCTAGTCACTATGCCCAAAGCTGCAATTCTCACTAAAGCTGCAGTATCTCTCCAAATAATTATCTTAATAAAATCCCACCTCCTAGGACCACCAGAATTTTCCTCTTATTTATTATCCAATACAATGGATCTTATGAAGCATTACTTTAATATCAAATTTAAGGAATTCTTACAGAGTGTTGTCCAGTGAAAAACAATCCAATGTACTCTCTCTAGGAATCTTGAGGCTCACTTGAAGAATCAGTGTAATTAGCCTTCTACTGCTGAAAAATGGATTCTGGATGCTCTGTCAGGTTCTGCTTCATACATATTAATAATAATCATATGACCAGAAAAATATTTCAGCTCTTATGATAGTATATTTTTCCTCCAGTCTTCAAGGAAGATCTAAGTTTCAAACAGATGATGTGGTAAAATCCCAACCATCATCGTGGCTACAAGAAGCAAATTATGACTGTGCACCTCCAAATAGGAGAGATATTCTGCAAAGTAATACACTGATGTAGTTGTATGTCAAAGCAGGAAATTGCCAAAGAGAGGCAGAAGAACCGAACAGGACAGAATTACTTCAGAATCAGATCCATGAAGAATCACAAAACGTTAAACATAAATGATCCTGTTTGTTGAAATTGTTCTGCATATGTGTGTGTATCTTTTCAAAGAAAAGAAATATCTAGTACTCTGAGGACTCTCAGTGATTCAGCAATGACAAAATCCTGGAGAAGAACAGGGGAAAAAAAAAACATTGTCCATAAACTTAAGTTAAGGAAGGAAACAATACCAATAATTCTCCCTGAAATCACTAGAAATATCTCTTGTATAAAAAGCGAAATAATTTTTTTTTCTAATATCTTGACGGAACTCAGGAAGAAAAACAACTCTGAAAATAAACAGTGCATCTGGAGGGTCACCGCCTCAGGCATGATTTCTCTCTTTTGTTTCCACAGCTGTAAATTAATATAAATTCTTCATGACTTATTACAGTTGTCTTTTTATCTGAAACAATTGACTTTTTCTTCTTCAAACTGCATTTTTCTCTGCATTGCTTTGTACACATTTACAAATGTTCCTTCATGACAGCCTTAGGCTAGGGTGACACATAACGATCAAACTGGAGACATCCTGTGTTAAAACCTTGAAGCTAAAATCCATGACTTTGCAGTTGAGGACTTTAGGAACCCATTCTCTGTGGATCAGTGGAGAGGGGATCATATAATACCTATTTTCTGCTTTTTTTTTATAACTCAAAAGTATTTTCTATAAAGTTTCTAGGAGATGCATTTTCTTGAACAGTTTATGAATAACAATAGAAATTTATAAGATCCCATCAGTCTAAAAAAATACTCCATTAGGATACTACTCTCTCTTTCCCTGACAGCAATACTGAGGTCTCAAACTAAATCTAAATTGTCCATTTAAAAATGTATTAGAACACTATTAACTTTTGGTATTACAGAAGGATAGTGAACATTCCAGATAAAAGCTACTTTTCTAGAATATGAGATGTAGTTTGCAGTAATTGCTTTTAAACTCATTGAATATATACATAAAAAAAGGTTAAACAGAAACCTTCCAGCACTGTACCTTATTTGGTTTGTATCATGTTATGAAACTCTCTGTGCTCTTCTGGCCTCCCTTACCTTCCTAAGTGCCCTTACAAAATAGGTATGATGCTTTCAAAATTGAGGGTCAAGCAAATGACAGTAGAGATGCAGGTTTGTCTGGGGCATCAACCAGAACAAGTTAGTCAACCAGATGGATCACAACTACAAATGTTAAGAAAAAAAGGATAATTGTAGTAAGAAACTCCATTATGAGGAGAACTGAGAGTTCTGTATGCCAACTGGACCTGTCCTACAGGGAAATCTTCTGTTTCTCTGGGGCTCAAGTAAGAGACTCCTTGGATAAATTCAGCCCTCTAATTATTACTCACTGCTAGTTGTCTCGGTTGGCAACAAGGATGTTGATGAGACAAGTCCTAGGGGAATGAAAAAGGACTTCAAAGCACTGGGGAGACTGGTTTGAGGGTCAGGAGCACAAGTGGTGTTTTCCTCAATTCCTTTGGTAACAGGGTAGAGTGTCAAAAGGTCACAAGAGAACTCATGTGATCAACCTGTGGCTTAAAGACTGATGTTGTTGATGGAATTTTGGATTTTTTCATTATGTGGTGGACTAAGTGGCTCTACGTCTGCTGGAGACAGATAGAGTTCACCTGTTCAAAAGGAAGATTCTAGCCCATAAATGATCACTGGACAACCAAGGAATCAGGCCCAGCCCACATGGGTTAAGGAAAAGCAGGTCCTGCCTGACCAGCCTAACCTCCTTTCTTCACCAGGTTGCATGTCAGGAAAAACTGTGGGTGTAGTCAATCAGCCTGGACTTCAGCAAGGCCTTTGATACTCTCACTACACTATCCTGGAGAAGCTGGCAGCACCCTGCTTTGACATGTGCACTCTTTGCTGGGTTAAAAACTTGGCTGGATGGCTGTGCCCAGAAAGAGATGGAGAATGGTGCCACATCCCATTGGTGGATGGTCACGACTGTTGTTCCTCGGAGCTCAGTATCAGGCCCAGTCCTGTTTAACATCTTTAGTGATGATCTGGACGAGGGTGTTGAGAGCAATCTCAGTAAGTGTGCAAATGACACTAAGCTGGGTGTGCCTATTGATCTGCTGGAGGTCAGGAAGGATCTGCAGAGGGATCTTGACAGGTTGGATCAATGGACCAAGGACAACAGTATGAGGTTCCACAAGGCCAGGGTCCTACACATTGATCACAACAATCTCATGCAACGCTACAAGCTGGGAGCAGAATGGCTAGAGGGTGGCCCAGAGAAAAGGACCTGGGAGTGCTGGTTGACACTTGGCTGAGCAAGAGCCAGCTGTGCCCAGGTGGCCAGGAAGGCCAATGGCACCCTGGCCTGTATCAGCAAGAGTATGGCCAGCAGGACCAGGGAAGGGATTGTCCCTCTGTACTCGGCATTGGTGAGGCTGCACCTCAAGTGCTGTGTTCATTTCTGCGCCCCTCACTTCAAGAAAGACATTGAGCTGCTGGAACAAGTCCAGAGAAGAGACATAAAGCTGGCAAAGGGTCAAGGGAGTCCTGTGAGGAGCGGCTGAGGGAGCTTGGGTTGTTTAGTTTGGAGAAAAGGAGACTCAGGGGAGACCTCATCACTCCCTACAATTACCTGAAAGGAGGCTGCAGCCAGGTAGGGGCCAGCTTTTTCTGTCAGGCAACAACTGACGGGATGAGAGGCCATAGTTACCGGCTGCACTGAGGGAGGTTAGAAGGAATTTCTTTATGGAAAGGATTGTTAAACATTAAGAATGAATTGTCCAGGGAAGTGATGGAGTCATCATTCCTAATAATGCTCAGTTAGTAAATGACTATTTATATGATGAGTATATATTTATATTGAGTAGTAGATACTACTCTTAAACACCTTTAAGGTGGTGTTTAAGAAATGACTGGATGTGATACTTATGGGTCTGGTTTGATTGCTAAGGCAGTGATTGGTCAAAGGCAGGACTTGGGGATCTTAGAGATCTTTTGCAACCAAAATGATTCTGTAATTCTGTGTTTGTATAATGTGAAATCACAAAGATTTTTTACTTTGTTTTGGTACCAGGATGGATGTCTGACAACACAAAGCTTGGTTTTTTGGAAGAATATTTAAGACCTGGCACAACCCTCTAGAATTTTCAAGGTTGGAAAATATCTCTTAAGTAGTCACATACAAGCATCAAATCCGTACCAACCCTATCTGCAGACAGAGGTCACTTCTGAACTAGGTCTGGATATTTCCTCAAAATGGTGTTATAAAGTAGCTACTGACATGACATCAAGAGTAGTTAAAAAATGCAAATGATCACTAGTTCAATGCTGAACTTGCCTGCTGCTTCTCTTTGCTCTTCTGTTTTATTGGGGGATTTTGTTTTTCTTTTCCATATTCTTTTTCTTTTTAACATGGAACCACAGTACAACACAGCAGGGACAGCAATTTGTAGATCAGTTGTCTGATCCCAGGAGCTGTATGGTGGCATCCGCACCCCTCTGGGTTTAAACTGCATGGCCTGCCTTTCAGCCTAGCAATTTAGCCTGGGCATACAGAAAAACTCAACTGTGTCAGTACTCTGAGTCTTGGCTTGGGGATATCTTTACAGCCCTTGTAAGTATTATGTAGTCATGCTTTCAAATTTTCTGCTCTGGCAAAGGACCAGTTGTGTACATTC
Organism: Polioptila caerulea; assembly: GCA_013397295.1. NCBI lineage: Eukaryota > Metazoa > Chordata > Aves > Passeriformes > Certhiidae > Polioptila > Polioptila caerulea. Next base: position 326,490 of record VYXF01008413.1, read on the forward strand.
TAGTGTGTACTTGCCTAGATCGGTTTTTATGCCTATATTTTCTTCACTTTGGTTTCTCATTCAACAAAAATTTATTTTCTTAGAAGTTATTCCCATATCTGTTGAGGAAAAAAGAAAAATACCTCATCCAGTCTTATTTTAATTTTACATGGAAGTATGACCTTATCTGTAATCATTTCATAACATAGATTGCATACATTATATTATTCTTCTTTTGAGGTATATAAAAAGCAAGCGATGTATTTTCAAAATGACTTGTTATAACTGTCAATTGTTTATGTAACTAATTGATCATTTATGTCTCTTGTGTCCTGCTGTGCCATTCTAGCAGTATTTTCAAGGAAAAACCCTCCACTGTGCTGATATGCCATACTTCAACACACTTGGATATTTATTATACAATAAAAATTCCTTTGAAACAGAGAATTTCCAGTGCTGTTTCTGTGGCTGGAGGAAATCAAAGGGGAAAACTACACAAGATGAAGAACCAAAGACAACAGCTTTATGTAAGGTATAAAGGAAAAAAGTAACTTACAACTCTTTACAAACAACAGTGTAAAGCATAAATGTTGAAGGTTATTGTATGCTATCATGGCAGAAAGGAGATTAAAGAGGTAGAAGGAAGGCTACTTAGACAATGTGCAAACACTGAAAACAAAAGGCAATATAATTAAACCAATCTCTATTAGTGATTGGTACTTTCTAGCTGTCACGTTTTGACAATGTTTACACATATGCTTGCATAATCACTTGCATATACAGAATCCTTTCATCAGGTCTAACAAGAAGCAACAAATACAGACTAAATACCACTTACAATTGCTTTGGGAGTAATTATGATAATCTACCAGACTACTTAAGAGAGAATAGTCAGCACCTGTGGAGTAAGGAGGTGCAGCAGAAGGAGGTGACCAGCAGTTAACCTCTGCAGAACAAAGCGAGAGAAGTGCCCTTAACAAATCCCATTACACTTACCACAGTGTAATGGGAAAGGTCAGATGGTCTTTTAAGGCATGTTGAATAAAAAAATCCTCTTGTCTTCCTGTTACATCAGTGGTGTCATAAAGAATTTTTTGTTGTTTACAATCCTTGCTGCTCTCATATCGTTAGGTTATAACAGAAGAAACGCCGCTACTTTTATCTATGTCTGTAAAAAAAGTTACCAATATCTTTGACAGCAGTACCCTTAACACTTCAGGAAAGGTGGCAGGAAAAGGCAATGGTGTTTGAAGCCAAATAAGTCAGAAAGACAAAAAAAGATCTTTGGCCCTGCCAGCTCTTACTGCTACATCTCCTGTCAGAGAAAAGGCTGAAGAGACAGGTGTGTGTTCCTGTGAGCTATTCCCTCTCTTTCACTGTTACCCACAGTTTTCTCCTTGACTAGCTCTCAGGCTCGCTGGCCCAGCAGCCCCCTTCAGGCCTCCAACAGAACTAGAAATGAGCCTGCCTTTCTACAACTTTCTGTGCTCTATCCAGATCCACATCTTGTCCTTCTGCTGGAAAAGAGACAGAGAAAGAGAAAAGCAAAGCCACTCAGTGTGGATTCTTTTTGTAAGTAACTGATGCCTTTTGCAGACAAATTTAAAGTTAAGGAGAGAGAGGGAAAGACAGCTGGGAAGGGCAGCGTATATGAGAAGGACTTTATTAAAGACTCCTTCTTAACAAAACTTGAATTATTTTTCAAAACCCTCTATTTTCTGCTCCTATTGTTACATATTAAAGTAGGTGCCAATTTCTTAATTCATTATTTTATTTTTTTATGAGCTAGACATTTAAAAAGAAAATTCTTCCTTCAAAACTAGAATTGTTTGTTAGACTACACTGTAAGTTAATAATTTATCTAAACCTCAGAAAATAAGTAATACTGGGAAAACAGTAAAAGCTTCTGAGAGTTGGAAGCTGAATTAATTTCTGTCCCATTAGTGACTGTCACACATGTTCACTGGATTGAGAAAGGATGAAGCTATATAATCTGCAGCTTATGCAGCTAAACAACTTTACAGCTGAGCATTGCTTAGGTTGTTAAACACAGTGCTATCAGCAAACCCACCCCTCCTGCTTACTTTTACTTTAAAAAAAAAAAAAATCCATGACTTGTTTGTGCTTATTACTGATTTACAAGTAAACTTATTCTGCCTCATTTAATGTAAGATATGGCTAAGAATGAGAAGGTAAAAAAAATTTGTTTATTGACTTTTGTTCAGCCCACTGTAATTGAGCATTGAATTGTTTTGCCAGTGGAAAAATATGTAAAAAGTAAAAAAATAACTGTAATGGCTAGAACTGTTTACAATATAGCGTGTGCAGCAGACAGCAGTCCCTTAAAAACATAAAAATTGGTCTGGTGTTCATAATGCAAGATGCATATTATTTCTCATTAAAAGAATCTAACATACACATTTATTGAGTATTTACATACTTTAAGTGAACGAAACAAATAGACCCTGATACATGTGTAACTGAAGCCAAAATTTAAGGTTTTTCTTAAACACAGAGGTTTTCAATAAGGCACTTAATTGGGGCATCTAATTGACATTCTAAAGACACAAACATTGGCTACAACCCCAATTAATGAGAAATTCTAGCTTGCCAATGTTCTCAAAATGGCGTGTACATCAATTTTGTTGTTTACTTTCAAAGTGAGGCTTAAGTTAGGCACATGTATTTGACTGAAGGGCTTAATTTACCTTGCCAGAATAATTAAAAGTTTTGTATACATGTCTATGCTAATATGCATATGAGAGAAAAAACATCACCATAAAGATGAAGAAAAGTAAATCTGATTATAGGAATAAGAATTACTTAGAAGTAACTTTATTAGAATACAATACAGAATTCCAAATGATAAAATGAAAGAGTGAATATAAATTACTTGTATTACACAGTTTATTTTGAGTAAATGCTAACAAAATCTGTGCAGGATACCATATCATCATCTCTTCTGTATGGGACACATTTCCTATTTAAAAAATCAACATAAATAGAATCATAGGTTCACAGAATGGTTTGAGTTGAAAAAGACTTTAATGATCATCTGGATCTCACCATGGGCAGAGATATCACCAACTAGACCAGTTTGCTCAGAGCCCCATCCAACCTGGCCTTGAACACTTCCAAGGATAGGGCATCCACATCTTCTCTGAGCAACCTGTTCCAGTGCCTCATCACCCTCATGGTAAAGAATTTCCTCCTAACATCTAATACAAATCTTTTACCTTGTTTTGTCACTTCTGTCTATGTGAAAAGTCACTCTCCATCTTTTTTACAAGCTCGCATTGCATACTGTAAGGCTGCAGTTTTGCTCAGCCGGGTTGAGCAACTCCAGCTCTCTCAGCTTGTCCCAGAGAAGGATTGCTTCAGCCCTCAGATCAGAACAGCTCATATCAGCTTTCTGGCACTTCTCTGGATTTGCTCCAACAGATCTGTATCTTTCCTTTGCTGAAGACCCCACAGCAGGAAGCAGCACATGTAGATGGGGTCTCACAAGAGCAGAGTAGAGAGGCAGAATCACCTTCCTCGACCTGTTGGCCATGCCTTTAAAAACATTCTATAGTTTTTTTAAGAAGAATTTGGGGGAACTCATTTGTTGTGATAACTCCTCAGTGAAGTAAATACATTGGTCACCAGCTGTATGTTTTCCAGGGGGAACTATCATAGCTTAGATAAGCAGTACTGAGCTTGTCAGGACTTTAAGTCTGTTATCTCACAAAACTTTCAAGGTTAGAAATAGGTGCATCTTTCACAAATATGAAAAAATGTGTTGCATTAGACTGGCATAACTTTTATGGTCATTTTATTACCATACTTCCATATTTCATTTTGGGAGATGTAGGAGAAAGAAGTGTTTAAACTGGGAAATATTAGTTTAGGGACAAGGACTGAAACTGCCTGGGCAGAATTTAGCATAGCTGTCACACCTGAATCGAAATATTTCTTTTACAGTCAATAGAGAGTATCTCTCAGGGTACACACCAGCTCACTGGTTTTAAATACATCCTTCAGGATATGAATCTGAGCAGGTATAGTGAAAACAGAAAAATGGTAGAAATGGTAGCAAACCTACAGGGAGAAAGAGTGACTTGATTACAATCTAAACAACTCAGGAAAAATACTATGAACTTTAAATGTGCCTGATGATTCCCCTTTTAACTTCCACAGGTCTCACTGCTGCAACAGAAATCCAAGAAGTTTCAGTTCTGCCTTTGTCCCTGCAGTTTAAAACACAGAACATTAAAATAAGTATTTAAGGAATCCTCGTCTACATGCACACTGAATTATTCTACAAGATATGAGAATCTTCAGCAGCAGTACAATTTTTTAGATGCTTGAGTTCTACATTTGTAACTTAAAAAAAAGAACTTCTGCCAAACCAAAATAATTCATTCTTTTTATTTAATGAGAGAAGATTGTGACATACATACCAAAAGCTTAAGCTTACTATAAGGTGAAATTCTTGTCAAGAATTTGAACATAATTTTTACAGTTCTTGTTTCTTCATTTGTTCTATTAAAAGAAACCTGAACACAAGATTCAAGTTTCTTCGTGTTTCTTCTGTGCACAGTTAACTTAGTTTGGAGGAAGGGCAGGTATTTTTGGAGAATCATACTTCTTCCTGTCACTACAGCTAATGAGGCACAGGAAACCATTGACTGTTGCTTGATCATGCATACAGAACAAGCAACTGTTCGGAAGCACATTCTTCTTCTGAGATGAAGCCATCTGCAGCCAGTCCCAGCAGGTTTTCCTATAGGGCTGAAAGTGCACAATAAGAATACAGATTGTTTCTACTTTCCATATCCTTTTAGCAAAGCTTAAGCCAGTACAATTGGGAAAATCAAGATAAACACAGACAGATGTCTAATTTTCCTAGGTAGTCTTTCCATGTATTGTGCATACATTCTTTTGAACATCTAAGATATTGTTTAAAAATCCCAACAACCCAGAAATTAAAATGGAAGACTTTATCAAATCCTATACATCAGGAAAAAGCAATCATGAGAGGCAAGATCTCTGTCTGCCAACACTTGATTTTAATTATTTGTTTGATAGGTATTTCTAGACAAACAGACTCAGTCACTACCGGATGTAGCATGTCTGTGTTAATAATCTGCGATAATTAACTCTTCCTTTTGCCAATTACCACACATCCAAACTGAGTGTCTCTCCTTCTCTCTCTGTCTTTAAATTCACTAGAAGGTTAGAGAATTATAAACTGAAAGATTGGGAAGGATAAGCAATGTCATTAAAATGTGATTGCAATCAAGATTAGGTGTCAGTGTTTATCTGCTGTGATAAAGCAGAAATAAGCAACCTGAGAACTTTGTCTTTAAACAGCAGTGTTGGCTGTTCCTCTAGAATATGTCTCCTTTTAATATGCTAGAAGTGTCCCAACATTTGTAAAAACAAATTAAAACCAAAACATGCAACTTGGTCAAATGTAGGAATTGTGTGATTGAATAGCATATAAGTAGTTTCTCAAAAATTGAGATGGGAGGAAAAAGAGCAATTTATTATGCATTCTGTGAATGTTTAACATTCAGTTTATTAAGGATAGTGTTTTGGCTATTATTTTCTGATATTGGTAATTAGCATGTAATACTGATTTATAAATCTGGCTTTAATTATACCATTCCAGCTAAAGAAATTGAATTTGCAAAGGCTAACTAGCACAAAGCCTCAATTATCAGCTGATTATAATCATTCGGCAGCGTGACAAGTGAGTTGTCATAAGCCCAGTTGTTGTGAGGAAAATAAATGCAGCAAAAAATACCAAACATAAATTATTTCAGTCAGTGCAGGAACAAAATGGGTTTTTGTTTTGGAAGTTCTATAAACTAAATGCAAATGCTTTAAGATCAACAGAATTTATGAGGTAAGATATTTTTATAATAAAAGGTGCACTTTTCAACATTCCTGGCTATTACTTTTCCCTAATTTTGATGGACAAATGCCAGTTTTATTTGGTAAATTAATAGCAAAACATTTCATTTTCATCACAACACAGGTACACTTGCTATCAATTTAACTGCTGTGTACATATTGCTACCTGAGCAGACATGTCTTATTTTAGAAAGATGTTATGATTTCAGAGGTGTGTTGGAACAGAAATACTTTTGACTCCCAGCTCTACTCAGTTTTTGGACTAGAGTTCAACCATCTAATTTTAGACACTTAACTGAAATATCCTAGTTAGCAACATGTTTTTTTCAAGATTCTCCTAATGGTCAGTGAAAGGTGATCTCAGACCTTTTCAAGGTAAGTCAGGATTTTATTGGGTCAAATTGCCCACTAGAGGTGCAAAATTTTTGTCTACAACAGTTAGAGAGACTTCGTTTTAAGATGGCTCAAGTAGCTGTAAAACTCAAGCCTTTCTGTGTTCATATGGCCAAGCCACTCAGGCCTTCTGCAGACAAAATCTGGAAGAAATGCTCTATACTTAGTCAGAGAGGCTGAACAATCCTGTACAGTTTGTGGAGGGATTAGTCCAGAGTTGGGGTGCTAGTACTAAGTGTGCAGGGAGACTGTATGAGGCACCCACTGGCAAGCAAGGCCCCAGACTTAAACTAAAACAATAGAGAAAGCAAGATCAAGCACTGATGGGGAAGCTCTGCTTCATCCCTTACATCTGTTACTCTGACTGTGTTGAATTATTAATAACAAACTATTGACCATTGCAAAACCTGTGAACAGCATCTCAGACCTTGGTAGCTGTCTAAGAAATAAGTAATATGACATGGACTGGGACACAGACCCTTCATACCAGAATATTAAGAGCTTCTTTCAGACTGAAATCCAGAGTTGTAAACTTTTTGTTTGATTAAGGCCTTCAGGCCTTCTTTCAGCATTCTGTTTGCAGCTGAGGAAGAGATGTCCTGTTCATGTTCACTCAAGTGTTCAGAGGGAACCTGAGTCTTCCTGATGAAACTTTAGTCATCAAAACTATATTCTGTGGTACCTGAATGTACGTGTTAGCCAAAATTTAGACAACTCATATTTTGGTAGGAATCAGAAATATTATCCCATTTTTTGCTGGGATTCTCTTGTATGACCTTTATTTATATTAAACTGAATGTACTTCCAACAGGAAGGTTGTAATAGTTTGAAAGCAGACCAGTGGGAGATCCCAAGTCAGAAATACACTTTAATAGGAAAATTAAATTTAATGCAATAATGATGCCTTAGGCTTTAGCTTCTATATTTTTTAGATTCTGTGCTGTTTTAGTGGGCATTTTTAGGTTTCATATTAAGTGCTACTAAGTTCTTTTCACAGTGTAGATAGACAAAACAATTCCTTCTCTAGCTTGATACCAAGGACAACTTTCAGACACAAGAACAAAAACAAAGGTGAAGTGAGAAGAAAAAACAAGGAGGATGGAATTTCATAACCTGAAGTTATAACTGGACAATTGATTCTAATATGCTAATAGACCAGAATTTTAAAAAGTGTGAGACCTCATGATCAGGCTTCCACTTTGTGACCATTTTGGAGCATCTTGGATGTGGTGCAGCTGGACTCCTGTGTGGCCCAAGCATACAATTGAGGCCTTTTAATAAATATCTACTTTATCCTCTTGCTCTGTCTAGTTCCAGGTCAGCCTCCAGAAGGCATCAATAATACAGAAACACTGACAGAGTCAGAATACAACCAGACACCCTGTGGGTCAGGATGTTGGTAGCAGTCCAATTAAATGGTGGCTGCAGTCCTCTTTGAAGTGATAGATGTGGCTCCCTTGAAGCAATGACTCCGTAGAAGAGTCTGGTCTTCCTCTGAAGTTCCAGTGATGGTTATGGAGCTCTTTTCCTCTGGGAATTCAGTGGATAAGGCTGACTGTGGTGTTCCAAGTCTCAGATTATATCCAGGTAGGAGTGCTTGGTTCCTCCCCCTGGGCAAAGCATCTCTCAATGGGATGATGTAATTATATCAGTCATGCAGTGAGATTCAAAGGCCCATTAACAGAAGATATCCCCTGGAGTTATCAGGGATGAGTCATGAAGGAGATAAGGAACACTGCCGCACCTGGTTTTAACAGCTTATGAGGATGATGATAAAATACACACTTTTGGGTACATCATACATTGTAAACTAAGACAAAGGTTTTGATATTAACACAAAACTAATTTTATTCTTCTGTCTAGGGTATTTTTGGAGTTGCAGATTTTTAATTTGAACTCCCTCAGTTGATATGAGTACTGTGAACCTCTTCATGCATAAATTGATGTGGTCTGACCATATTTACTATGTTAGCTAAGTTACATTTATAACTTGGCTTTAGTGCTGAGCAGCTCACCTTGGCCAGGATTTGTGCATACATGCTAGGAGCAGAAATAAGGAATAATATACTTACTAATATGAAGTATTTCAACTAGCCAACTCATAATACTATTTATTCTAGTCATTAGGATGTCCATGGACCCTAGTAGAGATCATGTATGAGAAACATTTCTTTAAGGTATATTGTTTAAGGTTCAACAAACATTTTTTTGCAAGTCTTTAAACTTGTCTCAGTGCTTCAGTCAGCTCCTTACTACAAGTCTTATTAGTTACAGTGTTAACTTGCAGATAATAAAGTCCATACACTGAACTTGCATATACCTGTTACAACTCACATAGTTGGTATTTTCAATAGAAAATTACATGAAACATCAGTATATTTGTCCTTACAATTTTTTGATAAAGCATGAGCCAGCATTATTTCTTTTATTTATAGAAAATGAAGTCAGTAATGATGCTTCCCATTTGAGAAGGGTCAGATGCAGACTGTGGCCATTCAGCTCCAGGCCCTTTCACCCTAGAAGTGTTTCTCACCTCCAGAAAACCGGGGCCTTGCAGGCAACCGAACATCCCACAGGGAGCTGGGATATGGCTGGGCTCAGAAGCAATGCTAATCTAAGAACTGCCACTGAGACTAACATTTAACCAGTTTTTGTGGTAAAAACAAGGAATTACAACAGTTCCTCTTAAATCCTGGCTAATTCCATTGAGTTCCATCACTTTTTAGGAGATGTAATTGTTGCAAGAAATTAGTTTTTTTCTGATAAAGAATGTATGTTCTCAAATGAATTATGAACAAGATATTTGTCAGAAACTCTGATAATACTCTAAATGAAATAATGAAAAAAGAAAGTAATACTAAACCCTAATTTTGGTAAAATGAAATATTTCTTTTATCCTTGTAATGGAACTGCTTTGAGATAAAATTATGGTTCATGATGAATAACTGTCTGTTCAATTTAAAAGATTTCTTAGATCAATCAGTACAAGAAAGTTTTTAATTTTTAAATGACCTTACATGATGTACTTCTATTTTTCAATGTTTTATATGAGGAGTTTTCTATTCTTAAACTGTGTCTATGTGTTGTTAAAATTGTGGTTATATACAATATACCAAATGTGACAATAGATTTTACTTTACTAAACTTTTTGTCTAAACGAGAATAAATGGAGGCCCTGAAAGCTGAGGAAACTCATACATTAAGAGTTCTGCAGACACACAAATTGTGTAAGTTGTGAAAAACTATTTTCTGTTAAGATCCAGCAAAAATTCAATAGGATCACAGTAAACAAATCCCTGGATAATAACCACTTTGTCTCTTACTGAGCAGTGGTATGCTCTGTGCTTCACAATTCTGATGTCATTACAAAAGATATTTTGTTAAAGGAAATCTAATAAATCAACACGAAAACCCAAAATTTGTTGCAAAAATGCTTTTTAAACTGTAACTCTCATCTACTGTGTCTTTTGATTGTTTATTTGTTAGTCTCACCCAGCACCAAAGTATATCCTTTCTGCTCCATATTTAATTTACTAAAAATAACATTAAACTTCTTTTGACAATCTTCACAAAGCACTTTACCTCTCTTTTAATCTGATTGTTTTCAATTTGTCCATCTCAGATTTTAATTATTGAACTGACTTAAAACTTTGTCCTTCAGACTTAGGAGTCCCTTATCAGAGTTGGTTCTGTGTTTATTGTGTTACTGACTCTGATGAATACTTTTTCTTCCTTAATGAAGGAAATGAGCTGAACTCCAAGTTGTTCATATTACAGATAAGTAGATTTAGTAACCCTTCTTTATTTCTAGTTACTCAGATATTTTTGTTAGCTTAGCCCAACACCATCCAATTTATAAGACAATCATTTCATAAGCTGACACAGATTGTATTTGATTTAGTGCTTATCTTTCATTTTGAATAGCAGTGAGCAAATCTATGTCACTGATGAAAAAGAAAGCCTTCAGGTCAAATTCATTTCTGCTGCATACAGCAGCTACACCCAGAATTCAAATTGTACTCTGACACTTCAGACAGACTGGATGGAGATTTCAGTATTTGTGGGCTTGCTGGAAAGAAACACACGATTGCTTCTATGAATGATTGAGATCATGTACCTTCTTAGTTGTAACATCTCTAATTGCATGTACTTTCTCATGGAATATACAGTGGAAAAGAAAGAGTTTTGAGATCTTAGAAAGAAATCTGAGACATGAACTCTCATTTGATACAAGATGAGTGTTTTAGATTAAGCACAAGAGGAAATTTCGATCTTTCTCTGATTCATACAACTTAAGGTTTCCCCTTTGTTTCTTTATATTTGTATTGAACAGGCAAAGTTTTGTATGGTCTAAAATCCAAGTTTTCAGGGTTTTTTTAAATCTAATGTAATTAATTTTAAAAAATAAATCAATATTTCTTTTATTCTACTTTGATTCCCTTAGTAACATGGAAGCACTGTTGGGGGATCAGCTGTACAAAGAGGGGAATTTCTGCAACGATCAGTGAAGAGGGAGTAATAATATATTTTGAGATATGGAAAGATTTTACCAAAACTCACAATTCAGTAACAAGTTGCAGTGATTAAGGTTACAGGTTTTCCCCTCCTATTACTTCCTTCTTTTACCTTAAGTACCTTTTGGTTGGGTTTTATTTTTTGCTCTAATCCAGGAATATTGCTTTTTATGCTGCATGCTGTGCAAAATTTCTCTCAGTCAAATTGTGCTATAAAATTCAGCATTTAGTTCCTCTTCTGTACATAAAAGTACTAAATTCCTAATATTACAACCTCAGTTCCCTATTTCCTATATTGCACCTTTTCCCCTGGTTCAAAATATAATCAAGCCAAATGAGCATGCTAAATATGATGGGAAGGTAGACAGCATTTCAAATATCATCATCTATTGGTATTTCTTACCACATCCTAGGGCATATAGGTTGGAAAGGGAAGGAGTTGATGTGTCTAGATTTGACAAATAAATAGAAATAAATTCTGCCAGGAATTTGACATAGTGGAATACCAGAAAGCCATCAAAACCAGGTAACCTCATTTTGCAAGATATTTTAAGTACCTTTTGTTATGACTAGTGACTGCATGAAAGACAACATGCAGCAAATAAGACCAAAATAAGGCTATTGGCATAATTTGACTAAAATTAATTTCTAAGATGAGGAAGGAAATCTATAGAGGATTCTGTTGTGAAACTTGATCCACAGACAATGATTTTATAATTAAGGGATATGTTCTGCTTAGGATAACGAAAGGCAACAGAAAGTAAAGGCCAAATTAGCAATGCAATATCTTTACTTAATAACTCCTTTAACAAGTTATTTATATTGACCAATATATATTCCCATGGCAACTTCATGAAAAAGTGAAATTAGGATTTGCCTTCTTCAAATAGAAAGCTAAGGAATATCAGGTATGTTTGTGTTTTACAGAGGCAAATTAGTTTTTATTCATCTGTTACCATCCTGTTTGTATCTTGGTAGTGAAAGGTAGTAGTTCCAATGTGGTGCATCAGCAAAGAGCAGCATGTGCAGCCTCAAGGACCTTGAAGGAAAGCTATGTGAGGAATATCTGAAGTCACTAGTTACTCATTCAGCCTGGAGAAGAGGAAACTGGGGGGAGACCTCATCACAGTGACAATTTCCTCTTTAGGGAAAGAGAGATAGACACTGATCTTCCCTGTGTGACCAGTGACTGGACTCAAGGGAATGGCCTGAAGTTGTGTCAGGGGATACTTAGGTCAGATATTAAGGAAAAAGTTCTTCATCCAGAGGATGGTTGGTCACTGTCCTGTGAAGGGCCAGCCAGGAATTGGACTCAGTGATCTTTGTCAGCCCCTTCTATTCAGCATATTCTGTGATTTGTGATTCTATGATATCTGTTGTGGCATAACTACTTATCAAAAGATATATGAAAGTGTTTTGTGGTTCTCTGCTCTGTAAGAAAGGAAAATACTTTCATGTAATTCTAGTTTCCTGATATTGCTGTCAGAAAACTTTTGAAACTTTTGGGGTTTTTTTTTGGTTGGTTGACGTGTTATTGTAGCCTAGGTTTTGTGTGCCTGTGCATGTGAGTGCGTGTTCATGCAGCTTTTTTTTCTGGTGCACAAATTTATGTCACTCTTTCACGGATTAAAACCAAGTGCTACACACTAATTCAAATAAAATTTTCTTGATCTTCAGGGCTTTTATATTTCTAAGTGGAAGGTATCTTACCAGCATAATTTTAGAAATGCACATTAAGGAAAATTTCCCATTTCTCAAAAGCATGATACCCAATTCTGAAATTGTCTACACTCATTCAGAATAGTGAAGCATGACAGTAATCCATCACTTGCAGAGGTACTTCTTTCCTACCAGATACCAGCTATATTTTAGAGATAATTATTTGTGTTATTATCACTGTGACAGTGAAATTAGTTTCTGTAAATATACAAAATGTAGAACCATAGAAACATTTAAATCACATTTACAGAAACTTTTTACTATATACAATTACCATCACATGATGTGGAAAATAAAATGAAAATGTCCTCAAACTCTGTTTCCTTTTCACCTTACTAATATTTTATATTTCTTTCTGTGTGTTTATGTATTTATAGATGTAATGTTTAAAATGTTATGTCTGGTACAAGTCTGCCATCTACAGCCTATACAAGAAAAATATGTTTTAAAATGCTAGAAATTGACTGATTTGAAATAGAGTTTTTAAAGAAAATTCTTTGTGGTTTGCTAATTTCTCACACAGTCTTAACAAAAAATTTTTGTACTTGATAATTACATTAGAATCATTGTGTTTAGGACACAAATACAAGTCAGCAAGCTTTAAATTCACTTTTCTTTTGATGAAGGAGGTTCATTTTATGCCTCCCTGCATTCAAATGAGCTTCTTCAAAAAAGTCTTGAAACCTCATTTTTGTGCAATAGAAAAAATTCGGTTATGAGTTACTGATTACCATAATACACTAAAAATTAAATAAAACATTTAAAAATTTTAGAGGTAATCAATTAATGTGGTGTTTCTTATAGACTTATATGTTTAATCCAAAATTTCAGGTCTTCAGACATACATATAAATATTTGGCTGATAAAATAAGCATTTATATACAATATCTGTATTTAATAATTATTTTTATACAATTAATATTCTTTGTGTTTGTCCATCATAAATCCAAACAGTGATTGATGCTTTCTATTTTTTATTAAAAATCATCACCCCAAAACTCGTTCAGCCTGCATTTATTTTTATTATATATGCTTACAATCTTATTCATTCATTCCAAACTACCTCCTGCAAAAAAAAAAAAAAAAAAAAAAAAAAAAAACCAAAACAAACCACCTG
>VYXF01008414.1:0-36026 GCA_013397295.1 Polioptila caerulea
CTGTGCTGGGGCAGCTGCAGGGCCTTTCTTGTTTTTTCCCCGAAGCACCTTGAACAGGCTGAGCACTCTGCCCGCCATCCCACTGCCTGATCTCGAGGGCACGTTCAAGATGCCTCGGAAAGGTCCCAGTCAAGGAATGCCGCAGCAGTGCCTGGAAGGCACCTGCGACACAGAAGCCTCAGGAAGGCTTCAGGACAGCAAGTCCTGCACTCTGGACTTGAGGGCTCCTGCCACAATGACAGGAGACTCCTCACGAACAGTTGCAGTTATAAAGTTCCACGGCCTGGCCACGAGGCCACCGGCCGCAGGGATGGGAGATGCCTCGGAAAAGCTCCAAGTCACCGGGTCCCACAGTCTGGCCGCGAGGCCAGCCACAGGAGGAACGCCTCGGCAAAGCTCCGGGTCGGCAAGGAGCAAGCTGGCTGTGCGGGGGCTCCTCACAGCACCGCTCTCTCCCGTCCTGTCCCGTCACGTGCACCGAGCGCTCTGGTGTGGCTGTGTCGCTGCCAGCACCTATATCAGCGCGTGTCACCAACGGCTGCTTGGATACCCTGTTCCACGGTGGCCGTGCTGCACCGTTGTCACCAACGGCTGCTTGGATACCCTGTTCCACGGTGGCCGTGCTGCACCGTTGTCACCAACGGCTGCTTGGATACCCTGTTCCACGGTGGCCGTGCTGCACCGTTGTCACCAACGGCTGCTTGGATACCCTGTTCCACGGTGGCCGTGCTGCACCGTTGTCACCAACGGCTGCTTGGATACCCTGTTCCACGGTGGCCGTGCTGCACCGTTGTCACCAACGGCTGCTTGGATACCCTGTTCCACGGTGGCCGTGCTGCACCGTTGTCACCAACGGCTGCTTGGATACCCTGTTCCACGGTGGCCGTGCTGCACCGTTGTCACCAACGGCTGCTTGGATACCCTGTTCCACGGTGGCCGTGCTGCACCGTTGTCACCAACGGCTGCTTGGATACCCTGTTCCACGGTGGCCGTGCTGCACCGTTGTCACCAACGGCTGCTTGGATACCCTGTTCCACGGTGGCCGTGCTGCACCGTTGTCACCAACGGCTGCTTGGATACCCTGTTCCACGGTGGCCGTGCTGCACCGTTGTCACCAACGGCTGCTTGGATACCCTGTTCCACGGTGGCCGTGCTGCACCGTTGTCACCAAGGGCCCTTGGACACCCTGTTCCACGTGCCCTGGGGCCGCCCCCACCCCTCCCAAGGTGGCCCGGGTTGGAAGGAATCCGCTGGCCCAAGGATCTGAGACAGCCCGGGACACACCAAGATGGGCCAAGTGCTCAGGGAAGGACACGCCACAGTGTCTGGCCCGCACAGCCCAGCTCCACGCTGGCCCTGGAGCACAGCAGCTTCCAACAAGCAAGAGGCAAACGCATCTTGCCAGGAGTTAAAACACGCCAGATAGGGAAGATGGCATTAGTGTGTGCATTAAAGCCTTTGAATTCACAGCTCTCCAAGAGGGCTTTGGGGCTCTCAGCTGGACAGAGATGATCTGGCTCAGACCTGTGCTCAAAGCGGGGGAACACACCCTGCTGCAGGTGCTTGGGTTGGTCTGCACAGGCCCAGGCAGATGCCAAAGCTGCTCTTCGCAGTCTCCTCCCTTCGCCTGCCCCTCTGCCAAGTGCAAAGGGCCTCAAGGACTGAAAGGAGCACAGGGAGCCAAAGGGAGACAGCTGCACCTGCCTCACTGGGGGCTCCTGGAGAACCACTGTCCTGCAGAAGCATGCCCCTCTCCTGCAAAGGCATTTCCCCACATTTGTACGTTTCCTGGGCAACACCAACACACACTTAAGAAAGCCTGGCAAGGCTGAATTACTTCTGGTCCTCGCAGCACAGGCTCTCCAGCTCGAGCTCACCTTCCTTCCCCCAAGTGTGTCTCCACGTGTCACTTGGGGCACGCAGCCCCGGGCCCCCTACAAACACGAGCTGCCCGCTGCCTCTTGATGTGCCTGAACTCCTGCCTGCGCTTAAGGCAGCAGAACCAGGCTGTTCCCAGCCCGAGAGCAGAGCCCTGTTCCCACAGGAGGCTCTCCTCAGCACCTTCCAGGACGCTCTGCTGTGCAAGCAGCACTGCTCATGCCCGCCCAGAACGCTCCTGGCACAGCAGAGCACGAGCTGGCCGGCTCTGGGGCCAGCAGGCCCCACACACAGGGGCAGGGAGACGCAGCGGCTGTTTTGCAGCCATGCCCAAGAGAGATGGGGAGGGTCTCCTGCCTGTGGTCTCCCTTGGCTGGGTTTCTGACTGGGTCTGAGGCAGGGGCTGCCATTCCTCGCTTGCAGAGAGACCCGAACCTCCAGAACCGCCCCCAGCATGCAGGCACCGTCTGACAGCGCTGCGGCCACTGGGACGGTCGCGCCTCCGAGTCTCAGCCGCTCCGCTGCTGCTGCTTCATTTGCGTTTAGGCCACCCAGAGCTCACTGTTAGGCTGTGATGGCCTCTGGTTCTGCCCTGTTCCTGCCCGTATGTAAGGACGGAGCATTGCTGGGCTTTCAGGCTGCTGTGCTGGGGCAGCTGCCGGCCCTTTGAGCAGCCTGAGCAATCCATCCACTGTTTCACTTCCTGGCTTTGTAGCCACTGTCAAGAAGCTCGCCTTGGGTAATCTCTGTGTCAACAAGTCTTGATGCCAGATGGTTTTTCTGTGGTCTGCTGGTTTACTTTGACTTTTTTAAACATGAGAAGTGGACTTTTGCACTTGAAGTCTTAAAAGCTTTTCTGAGACTCAGCTGCTTACTGTGCTGAATGTGCAAGGTGATGCAAGGTGACGTCTCGAATTTTTTGTGGTTTAAATCACCTTTAACATTGAATTTCTACCCTATGCTCAAAGGTTGAATAGTTCCAGGGCATTGGTAAGGGAGTAAACAGTGGTATTAAGACAATCCTTTTGTTGCATAGCAAGTCAGTGTCCCAGCAACTGAGAGTCCACACAAAGAAAAATCATAAAGACAAAGTACTTTATTGCCTTTCTGGAATACTTTGGTCCAGAATCCATCCTTCACTTGATCAATACACTTATTTTTATTACCATTATTTTCTTTTTTTTAGAGTACTATTAATTTTCGATGGACAGCATCATTCATTTTATACCTGTGTTTATATTATGCCTCCTTTAAAAAATGGTGGAAGTAAAAAACTTAAATGTTTTACGAATGCCTGAAGGCCCCCTGTTAATATCCACATTATGGTATAGAGCAGCGCTGCCTAATAAACTTTACACCATTAGCATCTATTGAGTTGTCTTGGCAACAGGAGGAATCTCACCTTGCAGGATGAACATGCTGAATGCCCTGTTTTTGACTAATTACAGTTAGTTATCTGCTACCATGTATGAAATGTGTGGTGATTTCAGGATGGAATTTTCATTCTGGATATGTAGGATTGGCAGTATTCGATGTTTTGGAAACATTATGCATAAACTGATTTGCTTTGCTGGACTCTGGCCGTGTTCAGCTCTGCTTTTTCAAGTTTTACCTTTGGTGGCTTCTTAAGAGTTTTACTAGAGTAAAGCCTTTCAGAGGCCTCTCAGAACCATTTTCATATTTTCCCATTTTATATTTCATGTAATTTTCCTTAGTATAGAAGGATGCATGTAAATGCACACTTGAAAGAAAATGTTCGGTGCACCTAAACATGAAGGGAGCAAATACATACTTTTTTCTTTGCTTCTCCTTCCCTGTTAAGATTATTACAGCTGCTACGAGTCTTAGCTTTTTATGGAGTATTTTAAAAATTATTCGGTGAGATAGTACATCAAAACTTATAGGAGAGGGAGTGAGATCGATTTGTCTCTGAGTAGTCTTGCAGCAGTGGCAGCTCTTTAAAATGTAGTGTTCCACTATCTAAGAGTACTTTTCATCCTATTGTATTGCCCTTTCTTGCAGTTATTTTTTCACAATTAGTCATAAAATCATAAAATATCCTGCACTGGAAGAGGTGCACAGAACAGCCTCAAGAAACCCACCCTGTACCTTATAGCATATTGTCCAAACACTCCTTGAACTCTGGCACATTTGGTGCTGTGACCACTTCCTGTCCTTTTCCTCTTCTTTACCATGGTCCCAGGTGTTCAGTTCTTTATTGAATAATGAATCTGAGAAATAAACATAAGCAAATTACGGAGGTCCTTGGAACAACAGGCCTTACTTCCTTCATTCCCTTAAAAAGATAGATCTTACCTTCCCCTGTGTTTTATCCACTCTTGACAGAGGTAAGGGTCATGGGTAGAAGCACTGATAGCTTTTGCATAGCAATAGCAAGGACAAAATACATCCTTCAGAAACATGGGCAATTATCATAACATCAGTCCTTCTCCTGGCATAGTCTAAAAGACGAGTCCAGAAGTCAAAATTTCATTCACTCTGAATGTTAACATGAAGGAACAGTATCCTCGGAGCTCCTCAGTACTGAAGGGTCGCTACTCTGAGGTAAAGACCACAGGAATTGTCAACTATGACTTACGACTTTCTCAAAAAGAGAGGATGTGTAGTGAGAATTTTTTGCAGTTTGTTCCAGGTTTTGTCCCTACAGTTTCCAGGGTAAAGATGCACATCAGAAACACAAGTCACTTCTCAGTTGGAGTATTCCGTGGCTGTGACGAGCTTTCAGGACTCTTGGACATAACATTTGCAAACAACTGACTCACCATAAACCCTGTTGGAAGTCTATATTTCTGACTGATTCCGTAACCCTAAGAAAACTTACCCATTTTAAGTCCTAAAGAAGACCAGATTTTCTTCCCAAGCAACAGCCTGAAGGCATTGTCTTGCAGACCAGGCTAAATGAGCTGCCTGAAAAATATAGTATCCCTTGTGCATATTCCTACTTTCTTCAGAAATGACACCCTGTGAAAAGAAAAGGTGTTTGAAGAACTGATTCATCAGCTTCTTTAATGTCCATGACAACTTCAAATAAAAAAGCTCGAAAGCTTTTTTGATATTTGGTGCTTTACAACTTCTTTTTTCACTTGCTTAAAGAGATCTCAGTGCAAATACTTTAAATCAATGCTCAGGACAGCCTCTTAAAATGTGTTAGCATTAGAGCATTGCTGTTCAGATACAATCTTACAGTCAAAGAGATGAAAATACAGTTTCTCACCCATTGTAGAACATATGAAATAAAGGAACTGATGATTTACCTTACCCTTGGCAGCTTGCTGCCTTTAGGATACAGAATGTTTAGAATAATAGATCTTTTCTTATCTCTAAGGAGGACTAAGATTGTTCTGTTTTGTTTTGTTTTGTTTTGTTTTCTAATAATAAAAAGCACCAGTCAGTATAGTCTATCCAAGCCAGATCTTTTCTCCAGTCCCTTTCTGTCCCTTTCCCTGAGTCTGAGGCCAGAAGTCACTTTTTAATTTGTGGTTCGGGTATTTTTCTCCCCATTTTTCTGGAACTCCCTTTTTCTTTATTCACCCAAGACAATAAATCACCTTTTCTTTTAATCTCTCTCCACAAAAATTTCACTTTTGTCCTTAACTTATAATTGGCTCTCTTGCTGTATGGCTATCTGTGATACTTATCTAAGAACAAGTTATATAATGAAGAGCATGGAAAAGACATCCTTACTTCTTATAAACTTTTCCAAGCCTGGAGCTGTCTTGGCAGTATGTCAGAAAAAAGACTCTTGTGTTTACGTTTCCAAAACAGTGTCAGGAAAAAAGAAATCAGTCATGTCATGTCTGAATTGTTTCAAAAGGATGCTGCTGTTTCTGGCTGCTATGCTATCCAGCCATGTCATGAAGATGGTCATTAGAAGAGTTCCTATGGAAAAAGAGTCTCTCATGTTCATTGTTTGAGTTTCATAGAAAAAACCAATAAATCACCATTCTGGCAATGGTGTTCACAGGAAGCAAGGAAGTACAGCCAGTCCCATTTGCTGCAGATATGTTCTTTCCTCAAAGCTATGTCACCCCTTCCTTGGCTACTTTATAAAGTTTGTCATGTTTCAGGTATGGCTGGTTGTCTTCCTTACCAAAATGAGTAATCTACATCATATTTTGTTCGTTTCATATACTCTGAGCCATAGCATGATTTCAGACAACTGTACAAGGGGGTTTGCGGTGGCAGATGTTTGATTTGTGTCTTACTTTGATGGCAAAAGCCGTTAGTCACTCATTTTCACCCACACGTTGTGCCTTTAAGAGTGATGTGAAGTAGATCAAGAGGTTATTGTGGCTGAAGAATCATTTTGAAAGAGAAAGATTTCTCTGTAGCTGGATTAATTCCCATGGGTATATAAATGCTTTTGCTATAAGGGTGCCAGAAAGCCTACATGAGTATGAGGGGCAGTGAGGCAGGTATTTAGTGGATCACAGAATCATAGAATGGTTTGAATTGCAAGGGACCTTAAAGATCATCTCATTCCAGACCCCCTGCCGTGGGCAGGGACATCTTCCACTGGACCGGGTTGGGCAGAGCTCCAACCAGCCTGGCCTTGAGCACTTCCAGGGATAGGGCATCCACATCATCTCTGTTCCAGTGCTTCACCACCCTCACAGGAAAGCATTTCTCCCCCACATCAAATCTAAACCTGCCCTCAGTCAGTTTGAAACCTTCATCCTGTCTCTGCGTGCTCCTTAAGGCAGTTTAAGCAGTCCTGACATAGTATGTCCTGCAACCTGGCATGGTAGTAAGGATCTCTACACTTTTGCAGAGACGAGAATCAGAGGGCTTTCTTAATTAATGCCTAGGTCATATTTACTGCATTTTTTTTTTCACAGTGTTTTCTGATTTAGTACATTTACAGACAAGTACTGAAATTGTCAGTGCATTAACTCATCAATTTCTAGCGTGTATATCCATGCTTATCCCTCAGATGTTCCTCCATTCTAAGTATTTATTTATAGCTACCTTTCAGAGTGGCAAATGGTAGGGGATGTGATCCACACAAAGTATCCCAAAGGATGTTTCCAGTCACACATCTGTGTGTCCCTCAATGGGCAGGTGCAGTGTGATGCCAGTTCTGTGAAAGACGGCTGATGTTAATGGGCAGGATCCAGAAGTTTATCAAGGCTGATAATTACTACTCAGAGCCAGAATAAGCTGTTAAAGTTGATCTCCCTTACATGAGGGTGAATTAATTCCTTTAGGCAGAGGAGAGCATTCCCTCTGCTGTACTGCAGCACAGCTTAATTACACTTGCTCTGCCCTGGCTGTTGCCTACCAACAATAAATAGCAACAGCAAATTTGCAGTATGTTCACACAGTTTGAGGTCTGGGGAGGTCAAAACACCTAAAGCCATTATCAAACCCTGAAGCACCTCTGCAGATCCTATGTGTTATTTTGGAATTTTTGAAGAAATCCTGAAGCTTCTTTCCTTCTCACATAGTGGACAGCAACAACAAGAAATCTAAACAAAATCGTCACAAATTTTCCATTGAAAATATTTGCATATTTTAATTTTGACACAAGGTTATATGCTTGGATTTTGACTAGGAGGACAATATACTTACAGACTCCCTGCAGTCCTGTTTCTTACACTCACATCAAACTCATAGTAGTTTACAGTGGAAAAGAATGCTTCATTCTTATGTAATGTGTACTAAGGAGAATCTTCATGTTCAGAATTCTTATAATGTGTGCATATATTTGATCTAATTCAATTTTCTATCATCTCTGCCTTCTTTCATAAGACCAAAGGGTAAAAGAGGCTGTGGTTATTGCCTGTATATAGCCTGGTCAAAAGAATATGCAACCTTAATGAGCTGCACTTCACTGGCTTTCACTGTGCAAGTGAAACGTTGCCTCGTAAGGGACACATTTGGTCTGCAAGGACAGGGCGTTCTCAGAGTGTAAATGGCTTATTTTTCACCTCACTGGCACAATTTCTAAGTGGCCACTGTCACTCAGAAACTAGGCATCTGAACAAAGAGTGTCAAAACAAGTGAAGATCATGTGATTGCTGGAATCCAGGCAATGCCCTAAGACAGGGGTTTGCACAATATCATCATTAGTAGGAAATTCTATGAGAAAAAGGTCAACTTAAAATTGGAAAAAAATAGCAAAGCTTGTTAAAAAATAAAAACTTTCATTTTATGTTCTTGCATGTCTTTTAATGCCTATAACACGACTTGAGCCAAAGAGCTGAAAGATAAAAATGTCACACTTTTAGACAGTTCTGATACTGCAATTCTGCCTCTGCTTAGTACTTTTCTCATCCTACGAAAATAATGTTCCAGATCGACTTGCAGACTCTACATGCATTTTAAAGTATAACATACAATGCAGAATCATGGTATCTTCCTCACCTGTAAATATATTTTGTGATCTGAATCATCTGCACAGACCACAAGTTGTTCCCTATTTTTGCTAGCCAAAGGCACACAATCAATGAATCAAGGTAACAATTTCCACATCTCCTCTAAAATTATCTCTTCTCTCCTAGCTCCCCATGTTTATTTGGGCTTAAGAAACCCAAAAGTGAGCTCATTTACCTATTCTAAGCAGAAATCTATTCCAAAGCCTCTCTGGGGCCAAGTCTTCATCCAGAAAAATTCTGCATGGGGCAAAGAAACTAGAAATGGGCAGAAAAAACACCCCAAAGCAGTGGCTGGGGTCAGTTCATGACTACACAGCTGAATAAGATGTTTTCTTCCCCTTCTTTCTGAAATAGTTATGAAAGTTTTAAAAATCCTCCTCATATGTTCAGGCCTCATACTAGAGAGTAATGGAGCTGATGACCAACCTCGTTTTAGCCATCTGCACTTTGTAAAAGTTCTTTTGTCACACTTTCCATCCATTTCTCTTTCTGAAGAATTTCCACAGGACAATGTGGGGATTTTTCATCCAACAGCTGCAAAGTGGGAGGACAGAAGGAAAGTTCATTTCCACAGAGATTTTAAGATTATTGTGGTAAATCAGTTTTGAGTCTTTTTATGCTCTAGAGTTCAAGATCCTGAATATTAATTATATTCCTGTTACAAGTGAGATGAGCAGTATTTGTCTTCTTCACAGAGTGCTTGAGAAAGAAAATATAAAACGCTCTATTCCTAGAGCCAAAGCACCAAGTACCTCAAGTACTGTGTGTGAAACAAGACTGTGGTTTCATGCATTTAAAAAACCCAAGAAGCAGGGATGTAAAGAAAAATATTTTTCTGGGTTTTGACTCACTTAATGCTTTTCCATAAATATCGAATATGTCCCCTCAAGTTCTCTTTTTTGTTTATCATTGCTTTAATCCTGTTGCATTTGTATAACTCTTCTCCAGCAGAGGGCTTAATACAGTCAGTTTGAGAAATGTAAGTTCAACATCAGTAGAACATGTTTCTATTATAAGCTTTCTACACAAAGCACAATGTAACATTTGTGAATTGAAAAAGAAAAAAAAAAGTTAATGTTTATTCACTGCATGGTATTTTCTGGATGTTGTGGAAATTCAGTAATCGAGTGTCCCCCTAGGAGTATGATAAGCATAACATCAAAATTGTCATTGCAGCATTCAGTTTCTTCCTCACAGTAACTCTTTCATTGCTAATTGAATTTCTTCTTAGCCCAATACTTAGTGACATGCAGAAAGATTACCAACAGGGCACAAAAGAGACTTCCATGTGCCCGGAAAAGTGTGTGCTCCAAGATTAGTGTAATCAGGGAAATACATGATTGTGTGTGTATCTAAATGCATGTATATACACATAGGTATTAATAAATACAAGAGAAATTATATTTAGTTAGAGTTTTTTCAAAGAATCACTTTTATTTACAATGTTTTGTTATTCTTTAAGGAAGGACCATTTTTTTTTCTATTCTGTGTAGTACTTGATGCATTTTTAATGTTAATTAGCTACAATAATATTTTGTTAAGTAACACCGGGTTTTGGGGGTGAGCATGCACCACTGTTTTGTGGCACTGTTTCCTTCTACTTTGGCTTTGGATTATTTAAAATATTTCAATTGCTTGCTTGCAAACCAATGGAACAAGCTTAAGAAGGTTATTTTACTGTTTGCTGGGGATCTAATTGTTCAGGGAAGGCGTAAACATGGAATTCAGTATTAGGACACTTTAGTATATTTACCTCTTGGGGAAAATAGACAAATATCACACTCAAAATCAAGATGAATTTGGTCTAAAAAGAAACTAGAGATATCAAAAATACCTTCACAGTCAGATCTTTGATGATTGTTTGCTCTATTAATTAGCTCCATTCTTCTTTTTGTAGAAGATCCAGGAGATAGTGTCCAATACCTAATAATGTTACCCAGTGACTTACACATTGGTGACTTTCAGAGCTGTTTACCTTATGTTCAGCAAGCTGAGAATGTGCCCTGGTGCAGCCCCAGTGAGATCTTCAGACTCCTGTTGCTGGTATTAAGCACAAAATCCAGAGCCCTGTGCTGCATTTCTCTCTTGTGAGACCACTCGTTTCTGCCTCCCCTTTCAGACACTTGTGGATATTCTCGTGTAGAAATGCATTTGCAGGGCCAAGGCATAATTCCCTTTTCAAAGAGGACTTTCTGTTTTCTTATTTAGGATTCATGTTTCACAAGAAATGAAAAATAATTTAACACAGATCAGCATCACAATGGATATCTTGCTTAAGGTTGGGACTAGTATATCAAGTGATTGTTACTGCACTATTTTATAACCAGATATAAACCCAGATCTGTCTGACTTAAATTTCTTACAGTATCTTGTAAAAAGAGAAATAATGAAGCCACCAATAAACTCTTGTACTGCTTCAAATATAAATCAAAATGCATTAAAAACAAAAAAGTGATAACAGTTTGATATAGCAACAATCTACACTGATGAATCCAAGCAATTAAATGACAAAAATTTATCAATCAGTCAACACTCGGCAATGCAAGACCAATAGAAATAAGGCATTAGCAGCAACAAAGTGGGATTAACAAATGCAGTATTATTATCTTCCAGTCAAATAACTAGCTGCTAAATAATTATTCACTTTGTGCAATATCCTTCAACTCTTTCCAGAAGTAGGATAAATTATTTCTCTTTTTTAGCAAGGAGTCTGGTCATTTATTTACTTTTTTTTTTTTTCTTTTAAAAATAAAAATGGAGAGCTGATTGCCAATTCCAGTTTTCCATTAGTGGTACAAATAATCTTGATATTACATGAACAATTGGCAAAAATGCTGATGCTGCCCAAGGCAGTGGGATTTGAAGTGCTGTTGGTGTCAGCAAGTCAGGCTCTCACACAACACTTTGAAAAGGGTGAAGTGGTGCAGAATGCACCATGGTTTTACCAAGAGGATTTGGTAGGTTCAACTCTCTTATGAAACTGTGTGTTTCAAACTTCCTGTGTAAAGCATGAGTATATAATTTATTCTCTGGTTTCCACAATAGTTATTCAGGGTTTTTTTATACAGCAAATAAACACTTGCTAATAGCTGTATTTCCTCCTAAACTGTACAGCTCAGATTATCAAAGGTATATGACTTGGATTAAAACTACAGTATCAAATATTCAGAATTCAGCAGGAGAAGACATTTAAAAGTGATGTATATTGTACTTATTTAGGGGGAAAAAAAGAGATTACATCTGCTACTGCTCTTCACCTGTTTTGAGAATTCTTAGTGTTGAAACAAAAATAAGTGATGCATCATTAATAAAGAAGACGTTCAATGATTTTCATGGTATCAAAGTAAAGGCAATAAAAGAAAATAGGCTTGGAACAAATTAAAGAACAAACCTTTTCATGCAGCATACTGATAAACTCTGGAACTTGTTATCATAAATTACAGAATCTAAAAATGTCTTCAAAAAGCCAAATTAGACAAATTCATGGAGGACAGTCCTGTTGATGTCTGTTTCAGCTGATGATCCAGACAGAAGTTTATTATAAACTGCTGATTTCTGTGCTGTTAAGAGAAAAGCACTCAATAAATGCCATTGCTCCATCACTCCATCATGAATCTCCTTTACATCCTTGGGGCAAAGCTAACATCAATCAGTCATTTTCTCTACATAATAATTAAGACAATTTATTTAGAGAAAATAAACCAGTTTCTAGAAATGCAGAAAGAGCAAAACTTGAGCTCTTTGGGTGCTTTCAAAGTAGGGCTAAGTAGCATAATTCATGATTTTATAATTGAGGCATAAGCATCTTTCTGTGATAAATATGCAGCAGTTTTGACTTAGAAGGATAAAAAGCTGCAGGGATGTGTTCAGATGTACAACAGCAGAAGGCTATACAGCCATGAGAAAGCACTGAAAAAAACCATCAAGTTCTTGATAACTTGTGTAATTAAAAGATCTTCAAAGTGTTCTTTCAAATACTTAAGAAGAAAGAACCATTGTCAGGTCTGGTGTCTTAGCTCAGGGAAATTTCAACAGAAAATCCTGCAGGAGATGTGTGTGTGTTTATGTGTTGGAGAGCAATATTGTACAAAACAAGTCAAGTGTAGGGTACTCACCATCAGGATAATATGGGGAAAAACAGAAAAAGACTTGTCATTGCCTTTTGAGGGACCTCATGACTGTCTCCCACACATCTTCAGTGTTCAGCCCAAGTCTCTGCGTGTCCACCCCTGTGAACTTGGAGCAAAGTCTGCCCTGAGGATTCATGTGCAGGCAGACAGCTATGCCAGTACTCTGTCAGGCATCAGTAAAAAGGTGCTGTGGAAAGGTTTGTGTGTTTCCTCTGTTGCATTTCATTTTCACTGCACGTTGCTATGAGGACAGAAGAACAAAGAAAGATTTTAGGGAGGTGAGCATTGTTCTGGGGGGGCAGGGAGGTGTCCCCAGGTGGAGCAGTGCCCTGAAGGAGCCCTCAATCCTGAGCATCTCCTCAGCTCACAAAACAAGCAGTGGTGTCAGGATTAAGTTTCTAATGGCACTGACAGATAAACAGGCACCAAATGGACTGAATGCAGCTTCTTGCTTTGAGACAGAGCATGAAATTATGATTCCCAAACCTCATCAGCCCAAAGCACATCTTGGGCCAATAAAGAAAATAAAACATATGAGCTGAATTTCTCAACGTCAAAAACAGCTCCCAGACAAAAACATTGTAAAGATGTCCCTTTTTATCATGGCCTCTGCGTCAGCAGGAATTATTTTGTGGAACGGATACTAAAATCAAAAATATGTTTAAGTCTTTGCTGGAGATCTTTTATCTTTTCTCCGTTTGCTAACAATGCCAATAAAAAAAAGCACAGCACAACAAAATGTAGATGGAAGTCAGTCTGAGATTAAAATATACAGCAAGATAAAACACGAATTGATCTTAGCCACAAAATACAGAGGACAGCTTGAATCATTCCAAGTCTAAAAATACATCTGTCTTCAGTATCTGTCTCTTCCCTTTTTCACATCATCAGAGACTAGATGTGAAAATAAAATACACTTGTATGGCATAAAAATCTCTTCTTGGTATATTTCCAAACTCCTCATAAAATTTCTTTTAAATGCTTGACCTTATGTTTGACATGGCTTCCATCAACAGCCTCAGCCCCTCTGAATGATGCAGGTGCTCAGTAGAGGAAACCCTCTGAAGAAAAATCAGAATGAGCCTCTGAATGAACCCAAGTCAGAGGAAAAAGTCACCTGAGCTGTGCCTTGGAAAGTCCTGGACTGTAAGGGCATCAGAAAACATCCAAACCACTGAACCTTTGTAAACATCTTTCAGGATGTCTTACTCAAGAAGTTGGAGTCTGAGGCAAGCTGAACTCTGTATGGAGGGGTGCCATGAGATTCACAGATTAGTTGCTTTCTAATTTTGGGGGGGTTCTGTTTTACCTTTTTTTTTTTTTTTTGCTACCTTCCAATGCGAGTGGAACAAATTCATTTTCAAAAAAAAAAAGAAAAAACAACCTCATTCTGTCAATTTAGTTTCACAAATGTTTCCATTTCCAAGCAGAAGCCCTTGATGGTGCTGAAAGTTACTCAGCATTGTTGTAATTTGCATAACGTTAGCCATGATGTTTTTATTTTGAAAAGTTGAAATGTTTGCAGCTCATCATAGTACAGCCCTAATGGTGTTCAGTACATCTGCTTAAAAAGTTGTGCCTAGGCAATGTTCTACCCCACAAACATTTTTTGCAACTTTTACTGACTTTCAAGGTTTTCAGTAGAGATAGAATTAAAGCTTTCCATACTCACAAATTAGGAAATAATGAGTGAGTAACAAAGCTAAGTTGTGTGCTCTATAATGCAGCTGTATCCTTGCATCTGCCCCTGGAGCTTCCTGCAGCATTATGCAGACACGTCACGGACTTTGTTTGGATATGCTCATAAAATTAATGTCTCTTTCTGTAGGTGGCAAAGTCAGCTAAACAGGTGTAACAGGAAATTAAAATAGGGAGCAGGAGCAATGATGGCAAGTAAAATACATCAGTAAAGGAATCATTGCTCCAAGTCTTTATCCTTTCTCCATCTACCCCTTAACATCCCTGCAAATCAGAAACTACTCACTCTTGATTTGATGTTAAACTGGATCCTAGTTAAAAGCAAGAAAATAACACAGATTTCAGAGATGTGCTTTGGTTAGCAGAGATTGAATATAATGTTCATCTGCAGCTTTCTCCCCAAGCTTGGTTTTGCTCTTCTTTCTAAATTGAGACCTCTCTAATGAAACTTAAATCCTCTGTAGCTGTCAAGGTGCATCAGGCTTCCTTTTAAATTAACAGAAAATTGTATAATGAAGCAATCCATTTCTGTGAACAAGCAGAAAGTTCAAGACTTGATATCAAGGATTTTCCTGACAAACATCTTTGACACTTGTTCTCAAAATCCTGATGAACTTCTACTCTACTTAATTTCTACTCTCTTTTATTCCAAATTTCCTTTTTTTCCCCAGCTCACTTTTTAAAATTGCTTTCTTCAAGTGCCCTGCGCTTGATGCAGCAACTTCCTTAGGGCTTCCTCGAGTACTTAAAAGAACCTTTCTCTTCCCACCTGCCAAAGTCCAAGTTCCTACTCAAACATGCAGCACCAGCTCCTTTAGTATGTAACTCTTTCCAGTTTCATTTGGTTATGAGCTCTTGAGGCAGAAAATAACTGTGTGCTTGCAAAGCACGCACTGCATGTGCCACACAAGGAAAATTCAAAAATAAACATATCTGCCTCCTTAAAAACACATCTATATGGGTTTGAAAGACAGTAATCAGAAGTGCAGTGTAGTGTTTGTGCACACATTTTTATGCTCTTGATGAAATTATTAGATAAATAACACATGATTAAACCAAGCCAAGTGTGAATCAGGGCGTTCAAAATTTAAAATCACTGCCGTTAACCTAGAAGAATTTCATTCACAGCTCCTCTCCAATGAGAAGTGAATAAAAAAAGGAACTGTTTCAACTTCTTGTTTCATCAGCCATATATTTTACTAATCTCTAGCTTTCCAGGCATTCCATAGCACTGAAACTACAAGCAGTTACAGAAAAACAGTTGTATGTTTTTAATGATGTAATTTGCTCGCAGCTCGATACCAATTAGGCAGTTCTTGGCCATTGAAACCCCAGCTAACTGTCAAGGAAGTGCTGGCTTACCATCCAGTAGTCTAAAACATAAAGAATATAAAAAGAGAAAACAAGATCCAAGGCAGTACTGAACATAGAACTCAGCAGCTTTTAACTGTTCCTCAGGATATGCTTATTAATAACATGCTAATAACCAAATGTGAGTTTGTAGGCAGCTGAATCAAGGATTTCCTGCACAGGCAACTAAAACCTGTGTGAAAAAGTCAATTGAGAAGAAATGGATGAAGTGGGATTATTGCTGGTTTAATGCATTTATTACAGTAAATGTGCAAGGGAAGGAGGTTGACAGATAAATATTGATGCAACGATGTGAAAGAAAAAGTGTTTGCTCAGAACATCCCATGCTAAGGAGCTTATTCCCTGTGTTCCCTTGCTACCCCATGATGGGCAGGCTGCTGGGGGACCACAGGCAGCACTTTTTGGTGTCCAGATGTTAATGCATTGCTCAGCAGGCCCACGGGACTCATGCTAAATTCACTTGGAACCCATTTGCCACAAACTACCTGGCTGCTGCTCATTAAGGGCTTTAGAAGCTTCTAAGAGTGAATATTGTCCCGAGGACAATACATGAAAGGAGATTGAATTGGCCCTTTTTTACAGAAGTAGCCACTTTATTCCAAATATTGCTGGCCAGTGGATGGAGGCTGTAGAGTCTGCAAGATAAAAAAAATTTCCTTTTTGCCATCTGAAGCATATTTATATCCTTGGTAGATAAGAATTACTGTGGGAAACATGAGTTGAACAAAAAATAACAGTGTCCAACAATGTTGGCTATGATGAGAAAAATGTATGATTCCATGAATAGTTTCACTTCCTTTGGATTTGTGTTATATTTTTTTCGCTGAAGACACAAGGCTTTCAGGATCTCTCTCCAACTTGAATTAATTCACTCATCCTCAGTAAAAGTACTAATAGGTTCTGGCTACTCTATTTTCATTCGACTAATCACAATTTGATATGCTTGAAAATGCTCTCTCTTTGCCAAATGTTGCTGGAATTATCCAAGTAGTTTGAAAGTTATAAGGGCAGAACACAGAATATGCTAATGTTAAAAAACAAAAACAAAAAAAAAAACAAAAACAAAACAAAAAAAAAAAAAAAAAAAAAAAAGAAAAAGAAGCCCACAATTACAATAAGTAAGTAGTCTAGAAAAACTCCATGGTGATTTGTATCAATAAAATGGAAAATCTAACCATCCTGAATATATCCTGATCTAGACAGGAGAGTGAAAGCAAGCAGCACAGAAATATAAAACCAAATAATGATACCATAATGTTTGCAATTAAACAAGAGTAGATGTCCAAGCTGAGGGACACCAGGAGGGGCACCATGGTTACACAGTCATGGAACAAACTCCCACCACTTCAAATTAGAAATTAGCTAAAACAATACTAAAAATTTTAACCTGATATTTTTTGATGAGGTATGCTGTTTATAAAAGAATGCAAAGTGTATGATCCACAGAATGCACCTGGTTTATCAAGCTGACCACACAGCAGTGCCTAGGAAAAATAGCTGGCTTTCAGTGGACCACTTTTTAGAGAGGTTTGGTTTTTACCCAGAGCCATTCATTATTGCCTAGCTGCTGACAGGGTCCTGTTTGTTAGAAAGATGGGGAGAAAGAAATGGTGGCTTAGTAAACATTTGAAAAATATATCAGACAACTGTGAAAACCTCCTG
Source organism: Polioptila caerulea (assembly GCA_013397295.1). Taxonomy (NCBI): domain Eukaryota; kingdom Metazoa; phylum Chordata; class Aves; order Passeriformes; family Certhiidae; genus Polioptila; species Polioptila caerulea. The sequence goes on from VYXF01008414.1 coordinate 17,138, forward strand.
GGTTTGGGGTTTTTTAAGTCAAGTTGGTTTTCAAGTCACAGATTTCACTCAGAGAAAACATATTTTAGTGGGTGAAGATTAATTTCTTTCCATTCTGCCTTGTCTGCCAGCACCAGCACTAAAGAAAAGCAAAGGAAAGGTAAAGAAGCTGCAGATGGGAGTGAGAGAATAGAAGGGTCATGTTTTGTTTGAAGGTTTCATTCCTATGTTTTTCTTCACTTTGATCAGGAAAGAGGTTTATTCTGCTGAGCAGCACGACCCATAACAGTGGAGCCAAGGCACACTGTCCCTGCCATCCCTTTATCCCCTCTGTCCCAGGGTCTCATGCATCCACAATCATACAGATAAGGAGTAAAAAAACACAGGTAACTATTTCCTCCCATGCTGAAGCACTAACAGCCCATGGAATAGTGGGAATTTAGTTGCCCAGACGTGTGCCAATTAAAAAAGCAACCACCAGGAGGAGAGTTACCAAAATTGCTGGGTTTTGGAATCTCCGTCCCTCTTATTAATCAAAGTACGAGGCTCTTGCCTTGAGTCTGAAAGTCAGGGGGGAAATGTAACTCTCATTCTCTACTGATGTAGTTTTTTTTTTTTCTCCTTTCCGTATTTCTTCCTCTATTCAGTATCCATTCTCTCTTCCTCAGCCTTGGCATCTCCATTTCCATTTCCTGAAAGTTTGTGTCTGCCTGGTTTTTGCACCATGCGTTGAACTGCAGTACAGCAACCCTTGGTGACTGACTGTATTTGCACAGGCAGCATGACCCAGGCAAAGGAGAAGACCCAAAAAATACCCTGAGTCTGACCAAGGACTTGAAACAGCACCCTAACATCCACCTGTTATGCTCACTCGAAGTTTGTCATATAACATGTTGGGCAGTTCTACATTTATCATAATAACTTTGCAGTGCACCAGGAGCCAATTTTTTTTTGCCAAAACTGAGGCTTGTCAAAAATGGTGAAGAATTATCTGCTGGTCTTTGCAGTGTTCTGGTAGTGGTTCAGATTGCAGGAGCTGAATAGCACTGGAATCTGTTCAGCAGGGTGCCTGAGATTTTATTAATTCATTTGGCTTCTCTCCTGTCAGGCTGGCATCAGCTTTTATTTTAAGCAGAAATCTCCCTAAAAGGAGAAAATACAGGAGAGGATACCAAGGGAAATGCCAGGTAATTAAAGATTAAAAATACTGTGTTGCTTGTATTAGAAGATAACTTGTCCAAGCCTGCACAGCAGGTTGAAGCTGAGGAGGAAACCTCCAATAAGTAAAGTATAAACCCAGAAACTTTAGTGCACAGGTGAATGTGGTGTAGCAATGCACAGGGTGCAGCTAAACCCTTCCTGCCCTTCCTGAGGGAATTGTTGGCTCCAGCCTTCCCTGTCAAAACACTGGAATCCCAGAAGAGCATTTGCTTCTTGCTGCAGCCCACCCACCATGTCCCCCAGAAAGCCATATTGGAGATGGGTTGTTTGCAGTCACTGTGGGAATTCAGGTTCACAACTCTCATCCATTTTTAAAATAAATCTGAATTTATCCTCTTGCTTGCTAAACTTCAGGGGAGGGAGGTTTCTCTTCTTTGCCTTACAGTAAGGCTCCAAGCTTCTGAGAGGATCTGGACCCCCAGAGTGTCGCAGTGTAATCCCTCAGGACAAAGCCTGCCTGCAAAGCCAGTCTGCCCAGGCACACCACAGTCAGGAGCAATGACCATCACCAATGGACTTGGAAAATACCATCTCTCCAGATTTATGTACTGAGGCTTGCACTGGTGGCCAGCCCAGCCAAGGAGCTGCTGTTTGGATGGAAGTCCACACAAGAGTAAAGATGACTAAGGAAAGATTTATTCAGCTCAGTGAAGAGCTTAGCAAGGTGATTTGTAAGAGTAGAGAGCAGCTTAGAGAAAATTAAAAATGCCAAAAGAATAGGAAAGGTATACAAAGCTAGGAGCTAAACCTGTGTAAAAACCTGATAAGGAACTAAAGTAGAAAAAGTGCATAAATATAGCAAAGGAAATACAAAAGGCGGGCAACGAGGAGCGTGTGAGCAGCATAAGCAGCAAAGATCCAGACCCACATCAGTGAGGACAGGCAGCCAAGAGGTCATGAAAAACACATTAATGACAGAGATAAGGTTGATATCACTGGAAGCCTGGGTTCATTTCTTTGTTTCAGACTTCATGGGAGAAGCTGAGGGGATCCTGGCTCAGGGACAGATTACTAGAGGGGCTGGTGGCAGGGACAGGGAGTGAAATGAAGAGACGTTGTTAAAAGGCTTTGAAATGATTCCTGAGTAGATAAGCTGTCAGAGAAAGAATCAAAATTCACTGATGCCAATTGATTAATTATAGAATAGTTGAGTGGGACTAGCAAGGTAAACTAGCAAAGAACTTTTGGAAAATCAAATTAAATGTTTACTGTGAGCCTGGAAAGGAGGAGAGGGTATATAACCCAAAAGGATTAAGGAAGCTACGGAATCAAAACTTCCTTTGTTTCTGATGCTAGTTAGGAATGAAATGAATAGTCCATTCATAGCATAAACTGGTGTGAGATCACTAAACTAGTCTGATCTGTCAGAATTATAAAGAAATTACATTCACTTGTAGAAGAGCAAAATTATAAAGTGGGAGTTTTTAAGTATTCCAGCATTGCAGCCAAAAGTCATACATGAATGTACATTGTTTTAAAAAGTCTAAATATCAGAAACCTATAGTAACAATGTCAGGCCAGTGTGAAATGTTCCTGAAAATCCTACACTCACACATATTAATGAATAATGCATTAGATCACAAAATAAAATTCAGAAAAATGTGTGGCAGAGCCTCCTCTTATTTAGAATGAAGTGGGACAAAATATCTTTAAAAATCGAGCCTTTAAGCAGAAAAAAACCCTAATTTCCATAAGCAAACAAACAAGAAATTTCTGAAGAAACATCTAAAAAGTGTTGTTTTTTTTTTTTTTAAATCACCAGTGAAAACATGAGAGTAAATCTGAAAAATATCAACAGTTGGTTTCATATAGAGAGTCTGCCGTGTGCTAAAGCTGATCAAGATGCGTGTAGAGATGAGTGGAGGCAGTCAACATTTACTGTGGTCCAAATGTATTTTAGGTTTGCTGGAGGCCTTCAGGGCTGATATCCACATACAGAGAATCCATATTTGGATTCTGCCAAGGGAAGGCTTTGGTGATAAAATTCCTGTGTTGTTAGAAAAAAAACATGATAATCCAAGTTCACTTATCGTTAGACCTGCAGGTACATTTAAATATTCCTGGCATATATTAATTTTTCTATCATCACTTGCAGGATCTCAGATAGCTTAAGAAAAAGAACCAACCCATAAAGTTACATTTAAAAGTAATAACAATCTTCTCCTCGGAAAAATAACAGAAACTGGATGGGTGGAATATTTTGTGTGTCAAATATAAAGAAGGAACGTTACCTCCAAGTCTCAAATCTGAGATTATTTCAGGAAGGTACAAACTGGAGTTCAGAATCTTTGTATCTATTCTCAGCTATCCTTTGACTCAGGGTGTGACCTCTGACAAATGATTTCAAGGGAGACTGCAAAGCAGAAGGAAAGGGATCGCTCACACTGTGATGAAGAACAGATCAGTGCTCCCCCTGACATAGGGATGGCCATCCTGGCCCATCTGGCCCCCTATCTCTTCTTTAAAGTGGCCCTAAAAAAGAATCAGTGGGTGTCTCAAGAAGGCCAAAAGAGCACCTTAAGTATATAGTGCACTTCTCTGAATCCTCTACGGCTTCCTGAAATCTGCAGTTTAGGAATTTCCTACACCAAGTATATTGCATTGCATCCCACGGGAAAAGAATATCTGTGTGCAAGTAATAGCAGGACCAAAATCCACCTGCTAAGTGTACTTGGAAATCTGTGGGAATTCATTTTCCCTGCTGAGAATTTGGCTCTGAGCTCCCTTGCTTAGCATTAGTTCAGGTTAGTTCCAATAATGTTATACTGAAACCTGGGTGTGTTAACAGAAAAAGGGACGAAAGATGCACTGAGGCGTCAGGAACTGTTTGGGGGTTTTGTTGGTTTTTTTGATTTTTTTTTTGTTTGTTTGTTTTTATGGGAGGTAGATGCTAAAGAGGGATTCTAGGTGCAGCCTTTATTGGATTCAGAACATACAGGAAATCAGTTTGATCTGAAGGCCCAATGAGACTTTCCCCTCTGACTAGGGTCCCTGTGAGGTCTCAGGGCAGCAGATTCTTATTTGTGCACACTCCTTTCAACTTCTCTCTCTATCCCACCGTCGGTGACAGTGGGATGGACAAGCTCAATCTCTTGCTGCTCTGCTCCACCACTGCTTTAGGGACACCTCCTTCGCTGTGGGCTGGCCTTTTTAGAGTAGTTGTATACAATGGCCTTCTACCTGAAAAAAAACGGGGCCAGAAAAAAAAATACAGATGTCTTGTTCAGTCTAATTAGGAGAGCAATAGATCTAGAGTTCTGTTTTGTGATGAGGTAGGCAGGCCCATCTGCTGCCCTATGGGTGCTGGAGCTGGTAACAGAAATAAGAAATTGCATATTGTTATCCTCAGGATCCTGAAGAGAAAAAAAGAAACCTAGGAAGCTCTTCACCTAGCTGTGTTGATGTCAGTGAGAAAAACTCATAACAAATTCCGTCCTCTCCTGATTCACAGAAAGCCAACAGTACAGAAACTCACAGCATTTTTCACATTTGCACTATTCGACCTCACAGAAGTGCACTTACATTACTTTCTGGGAAGGATGGCACTATACCACAAAGAAACTTGCACCTACTCCTGTTAGGTAATTAGCACTGAAAGTCATTGTTTTGGAGAACCATTCAGAGAAAAAGACAATGAAGTCCATTTCTCACTCATCCCTGGTTATTAATGGCAATTTTAGCAAAATGAAGAGTGAATCTGATCTCTGCTGTCACACAGCAGACAGATTTTAACTCAATTACTCCCCTCTCACCTTATCTGAATGCATTTTCCTGGATGAAATTAGATCAGCTGTTATCTCTGAACACACACCCCATGAATTGTGGGTGGAAATATCCACAAGGAAAAACAGATGCTCTTGTGATTGACAGAAGCCCCAGAAACACTGTCTGTTCCACAGAAACAAAGGCAGAGATGTCACAGGGATGATTTACTAGCCATAAATTTACTAGATTACACTGGCAGAGAGACCTTTCTGTATGACTAAAGGTCTGGTCTTGTTGCAGAATAAGTAAATATACTTGCCTCAAATTCAATCTAAAATAATTTGCTGCAGAAAATTAAAAATATTAGCATAGCAACTATTAAATCAAGTGATTTTAAAACAGTATAAGGTGGAATGAAAGAATATCATAGTAGGAAATCCCATAACTGCATGTTTTGGATAAAATCAGTGAGAGAAATAAAGCTAAATAACACCTAGACTCCAACCACTGGAGAGAGGATATTTTGCTGTATGTAAAAACATACATTAGTCTAAACCCTGCATTTGTGTTTATTTCCTCCCAAGTCTCAGTATCAGTGTTTAAAGCCCATGTATTGACAACAGAAAGGGCTGCCATGTTCCAGCATAACAATTTCCATTTTCTTAAAAAGACAAAGACCCCAAAGGATCTAGGAAACGATGGATTTTTGTTACATAAATCAATAGCATTTTGATCCCAGTTGTAGTGAGTACTAATGAAACTCTTGTCTTTTAATGTGCCTGTGGCACATGACTGTCTGTGACTGCAATGCCCACACCACAGGCTGATCACTTGTGATGAATTCCCAGTCACTCCCATCCTGACAGACCTAAAAGGTCAAATTTCCTATCAGTTCATTAGCAGCTCTGTGCAAAGGGAGATATGAACTGTGTGTTACAGTGAGTTAACATTAATGGAAAAGTCTTGGAGTATGTGGACAATTTATTTTACTTTGGAGTCTTGCTGCTCCCCCAGGGAATCTTGCAAGGGCAGGGATGGCACAAGGAAGGCAAGAGGCTGGGAACCCATAAGGATCTGTGCAGCAGAGGATGAAAAGTCAACAGCAGCAAAAGCATCTCAGCAGGCTGGGGCAAGGAAAGAGGTGTCTAAGATTTGGGTTTTGATTCATTCTCTCTGCCTCATGTCCCCAAGACATGTTCCTAAAAGCTACAGGGCTCTCAGAGGTGTTGTCTCACAGGTTGTCCCAGTGCCTCTTCCATGACATGAAGTTTCCCCACTCTGCACTAAGTCTGCCCACCTCTCTTGTCATTTATCTAGCAAATTTCCAGAGCATGAGTCAAATAAAATGCCACAGTGCTTCTCTTCAGCTGTTTGCCAAACACCTTTGATTATCCATGTGATAGCAGGCAGGACATCTCCACTCTGATTTTTACAAATGCAAAAACTCACCAGTAAATCCTTGAAATAAAACCGTGCCAAAGTGTGGCAGCAGGAGCATCTGGGAAATTACCTGCGAAGTCTGAAAGAAAATAATTGCTTGATCATATAGCTTTATGTAAAGAGCAGTGTTTTCATTACACTGGATTATTCTCAAAAGCCTTTTCATCAAAGGACTTCACAGATTTGATCATTTGCATCAATGTTTCCAAAGCTGTCTGGCATGAGCCAGCCCATCCTGCAGTCCCACAACAAGAGCTGAACATCACATCATGGAAAAGGAACAGAAGAGCAGTTTTGGGAGAGAGGCTTCCTTCAGAGTGTCATGTTTGGAAAGCTGTCCCTCTGTCCCTACAAAGTGATATGCTATGCACCAAATACTAGAAGGAAAAAGTCAGATTTATACAGAAGGCTGGCTTCATTGCTGAAAAAAACCCCCAGAAATTTGAAAATACAAAAAAATACACAATGCTGATAGATTCATGATTTAGTTGTACAGTGCCAGGTAGACCAAGAAATCTTGCTCAGGCACATTAATTGTAAAAATTCTCCCTGTTGTTATGATAAATAACAGAACCTGTGCACAGGCTGTATGCTTACATGCTGGTATAACCCACTTGGCAGGTGATTGGAGACTAATATGTTCAAGCAATTTAAATGACCTCTTGTTCTCAAGTTTTATGTAAGAATTAATGACAAGAACCATGAGGCTTAGAAAAACATATACTGTGTCTATTGAGATTTTATCATGTGATATATGAATGGCCATTTTTGAGATTGACTGATGAAGTTAATTTTGTTTTAAAGGCCTAGTGAAAATGAAAAGTACACACAGAAAATGACTTTTTAATGTTCTTGGTCATGTTGGAATTACTAAAATTAACACAGGATGTTGTTAAAACAAACTGATGCCATCACCTTCCAGGCACTGGATAGAAGATGCCACAGCATGCCAAGTGCCTCTTTGGTTGTAGCTCCAACATCTTGTCAGAAGCCATTTAGTCAAGCCAAATTGCTGAGTTGTATTTAGTTGTATTCGTCAAATAAATGGAGCTGTGGATGTAGTGTTTTCTTTTAGCAAGCAGGAGTCATTAATTTAATTCTGGAAAAAGTCTGCAAAGAAAATCCAGGAAATTACACTGTGGGGACAAAATGTATTTTAACTGATGAGGTGTAAAGACTGATAGTAAAATGACTGATAATGCAATTGTTGAGCAGTTGTAGCAAAGTCTGGTCTAGCAGTAATCAAAAACATTTGTCTTGATAAGCATGAGGAGCAAAAACAAGAAATGGTACTAGTCCAGGTTTTCTTAATGAGAATTTAACAAAGGGAAAGGAACCGTCTTCTAAGAGAGTAGCTCTTGGTATATTATAGTCCACAAACCCAGGAATTTTTTTTTCTCCTTTTTCCTGGCAGCACAGGCTTATTTGGAAATGAGTTTGCATGGCATGGAAGCTTAGTGGGCAAGTGACAGCACTGCTTGTAGAGCTTATAAATTTGAGAAATTTAAGGCTTACAATTGAAGGATAATTTATTTTTCAAAGAGAAAGTCGGCATTACAAATCAAATAGCACTCTTGTGACATAGTAAGACAAAGAATCAGCACAGAAAAATGGATACTTTATATGATTACACCCATAATTCACTAGTGCTCAGCTTTTAGTAAGTAATATAAAGTCCCTTACCAATCTACAAGAAATTCCAAAAAAAAAAAAAAAAGAAAAAGGAAAAAAAAAAAAACCTGAACAAAACCCCCAAGCACCCACAATAAAAAGATACATCTCTGCAGATAAGAAAGCTTTCAAAAAAAGCTTTTTAAGAATATGCTTTCCTGAATGTCTCCATTTGCATTAGAAATACATAGATTGGGTTGGACTGAATCATAAAGCACCTTTTGTCATTCTTTTTGTTCAGTCATGGTTAGATGCAGCAGTTCCAGGTCACACACTGTGACTTTCAAAAGAATAGAATAAGGAGTCTTTCAGCACACGTGCCCATTTATGAAAATTAGGATCCCTAGAGGAAGAAACTTTTCCTACTTTCTGGACTGATGCCACTAATTTGTTCCCACGTACTTCTCTGTTGTGACCAAACCACAGAATAAGCATTTTTAAAGATTTAAACAATGGTAAATATTTTTGTCAGGATCTGGCACCTTAGATCTGGTACTTCATCTGAGCAATGAGGAATGAAAAACAAGAGCATGGCAGACATAAGGAGAACAGAGAGAATATGTTCAGACCAACAAAGCTGCATATTTTTTATTCATTCATTAATTTCTTAAATTTCATGCTTTTTAAATCTGTGTTCACAATGAGGTACAGAGGCAATAAATAGGCAAATAACCTGTCATCCATGATGAACTCCTACCCATTTCTTTTCTCTGGAAACTGGAGCTTAAACATTCCCTACAGGATAGATGAAGAAGTTAATCTCTTCAAACCACTTCCATGCAAGTAGTTGTTGGCCAGCTCCTGTGTTTTAGGACTCAGAAAATAATGCTCACAGTGATAAGAATATAACTTAGCCTTTCATGATATTTATTATATACACAAAATTCAGATCTAAATTGCCTGCGTAGTTTTTGTGTCCTGACCTTGTGCCAGAGGAAGTAAAAGCTGGATTGCTTGGCAATAAATGGGCAAAAATCCCATATGCAGTGACATACCCGATGAAAATCCCTCTGAAAGCAGAGAGGAAAAGAGTGAAGGGATTAAAAATGCCTGTTGTAGAGGGAAAATGGACCTGTCTGACAGTTCAATAGTATGCTCTGTGAAAAGCCTGGACAACCTCTATTAGCACTGCTGATGAGATAAAGGTGGTGTTTTTCCTGAGTGCAATGGGGGCAAAAAACCTACAACTTGCTGTTCAGACTGAAAGCCTTTGTTAAACCAGGAGACAAAACATTTACTGATAACATGGGGAAAAAACCTCCAAATTCGCTAGTGATTTGAAGAGCATTTCAGTTTTGATAAGCAGAATAAAAGGAAGTCAAACATTTCTGATTTTGAGGTTGAATTAAGAAAATGAACAGAGCTTTGCCAGCTTGACGAGAGTTTAAGGCATGGAAAGCCTCAGTAGTGTGTTGTATGCAGAAGGAAGCAATCCAAAAATATCTGTTTGCTGGGGCTTTTTATACCCTAAATTGGTCCCTAGAATTTGATATTTAATTCTTGTCACACTGTACTTCAATAACATTATATGATCACCTTAGCGAATTAACCAGAGGTTGAGCCAAAATAAAATGTAGGCACCATTTAAATTGTCCATGCTTTGCTATGGAGATGCAGAAATTTGTGAAAGGAATATTTTTTTATTAAATTTTCCTTGGACCACTTTTTCTTGCAGTACACTTGTATGGCAGTTTCTCTCCCCAATAGAATAAAATCTAGCTACTAAAAATTAACCAGCAGTTTTATTAACTAACTGTTCATTTTATTTTAATTTAAAATTGTTTTTTCTTCGTGCTGGTACTTGCTAAGAGCCAGCTCATTCTATTTGGGGGTAAACAATTGATTAAATGTATAAATGTATATCTGTGCATCTGCAAGGCCTCAGACAGCAAACTCTATCTGAACAAGTTTACTGGGCCTCCTGCATGCAGCAGAGCCAGAAACAGGTCCAAATGAAGGTGTAGGTTTGTGTTAAGACAAGGAATAACAAAATTCACCTTTTCACCAGGGCCTGGTGTTCTTGGAATGTTTCATCAGTACATTATTAAAGAATTAACCAGCTTGGTTTGCTTATCAGAGCATCTTCTATTCATTAATTGCATCAAATCAGAGGGAGGGCTGAGCGTGGTGGTGGGAAGGAATGAACATACAAAGGAGGAGGAGGAGGAGGAGGAGGAGGAGTTGTATTCAAAAAAACCTGAAATTAATCTTCTTAAAAATCTTTTTCCCTAGCAAGATTGGGTGCAAAGGTCCAAATTACCCAGTGCTCTGCCAATGCCTCAGCAAGAACTCTGGAAAGTCTCCATGTTTGTATTTGCATGGTCGGTCCTTTCCAGAGAGCTGAGTGTCCCAGAGGCCAATCAGTCCCTCCAAATCAGGTGTTTTTTGTCTGTAAATGTATTCTGAGAGCTTCCTGCATGTGTGTACCTGCCCTACCCACCCTTACCATCCTCAGGACTCATGAACTTCCTTCTGCTCCATTCCAGCATCAAACAGGGAAGTGCAAGATTTGAATTCTGAGGGCTGTATGCTCTGCTTCTGGTACCACCTTGTGTTCTAGATGTCTGCCATGCCTGTACACAGAGTTTCATAGGGAGAATGGATATAAAAATAGGCCTAAATTGTAACCACAGAGGAAGAAATATTCACCTCCTCAGTTCTTCTAGTACCATTTTTTGCATTACTTTATTATTTAACATTCTCCTTATGATTTACTTTTACATTTAGTTTTCCACTTAGTCCTGCCTCTGATAATTTTCTTATAGATTCAGAAATTACAAGCTTTTCAAACATTTGGGCTTTTTTAAACAGAATTTATTTGCCATATTGGCCTTCTTCCACAAAATCTAACAACTCCAATGCTCTGAGGCTGTTAGGACTGATTCTTTTCTAACAATATCCATGCATTCAGGGCTGTGATTAATTCTCCTAGAAAAAAAAAAATCTATGCAGTTGATAGCTTCAAAAAATGTGTAACATGGGTAAGTGTCACACGGCTGGCTATGAAAGAGAAGGATATTAATCACAACATTTAGATTTGATTATAGATGCAATTGAACTTTTTTCTCCCTTGCTGCAACCATTATGTTTAGAACAGTCACTGCTCTGCTATTCTAGCAGGGAGAAAAACATGTTTAATTTATACAGCTGAAAAGACTTGGCCTTTCTTTCCAGATCATCTCATGAATTTGATAAACATGACTCAGTGAAGAATATAGGCTGGAAGACAAGAATTACCCTTAATTTAAGATTCAGCAAACCTCTAAAGAAAAGCTTGGAGGTGAAAGACGGCAAACATCTTAACAGCAAGCATCAACCTTTGATGGAGACAATTGTACCACGTTAGTTAAAATCTCAGACTGCCTCCATGAAGCACGGAATCTGTGACCCTTGAAAGCATCACTGTGAAGCTGGTGCTTAGTTTTGTCTCAGGCCTATCCCTGCTCTCTTGGCAAACAAAGGGAACACTTCTGATGCCTCCGAAAGAGATCAGAGCAATCCCATATTTCTGCTTTTGGTTCTCCACCTCCATCAGCCTGTCAGTCCATATGAAGAAGGGCAACAGGGTTTTATTTTTGTTGTGGTTTAAGCAGCCCTTTGCTCACACACACAGGATGGGGAGGGAATTGGAAAAAGGTAACACCGGGGACTGAGATAAAGGCAGCTCAGTAGAACAAAAAAATAATTCTAATGAAAAAAAATTTACAAAATGAGGGATGTGCAATGAGTTGCTCATCACCAGCTGATTGATGCACAGCCAGTCCTGAACTGTGGGCTGTAACCCCCAGCCAACTTCCCTGGCTCAATATGCTGAGCATGGCTCCAGATGGTACAGGATATCCCTTTATCCAGTTGGGATCAGCTGTCCTGGCTCTGGCTGTGTCCCTTCCCGGCTTCTTGTGCCCTCCAGCCCTGTCGCTGCCAGGGCTGAAAAGCCCTTGGCTTAGTGTAAACTCTGCTCAGCAACATCTAAAACATCAGTGTGTTATCAACCTCATCCTCATTCGAAATCCAAAATGCACCACTGTTATAGCCAACAGGAAAAAAAGCAGCAGCTGAAACCAGAACACTTCTCCAACTGGCTGCTGGATTGTTGTGAGTTCTTCCCAAAACAAGCCCATGTTTATATTGAATCTGAGAATATGCTTTCATAGCAGTCTTACTCACTAGCAGGGAATGGCATCTTCAGCAGAGGTTGGTGGGGTGCTTTTTCAGGTGATTTTTTTAAATCTGATTTGCTAAAATGGCCCTTGTCCTAAAGGATGCTTCAAATGTTCAAATGAAACAGGAGACAGAAACCAATGTAAGAGCCTCACAAGTAAAACACTTGACACAGCAAAGATGAAGCAGTGCTGAAGCTGCCGTAGTGCTTCACACGCCGAACTATCCATCAGCAGGCTGTAGAGCAGCCTCTGCTGTCACCCAGCACTCAGTCACTCAGAGGGGGAACAGGCCTTTTCCTGGATGTGGGAAACAGCAGATCCAATGCCCAGTTCACAGACACCTGCTCCTCTCTCCTTTGTTTTTCCTCATAAAACTCTGAAGAGATTCATTTCCTTAGGAGGCATGAAAACAATCATTGATAATAGGCAGGAGAATTTTCTAAGTCAACCCCCCAATTTAATTCCTAAATCTCTTCCCCTAAGCCATCACAGATGCAGGTAAAGAACCTTTCTGCCAGACAGACTTTTCGCTGTGGAATTACGCCCCTGAGGTAGAGCAAGCTTGTCAACAAAAAGTTCTTCAGGGGATTTCAGCATCCCTCAGCAAAGTCAGGACATTTCTATCACTGCTATCAGCTTGTTTAGCTGTACAATTTATTTTGTGTTGCTCAAAGAAAGAATGATAAGAAATGCTTAGGGAACAACCACATGTCTTTGGTCTAGCTGCAGGTGTTAAAGCTGCAGGTTTCTCCTGAAAGCCATCTTCAAAATGATTCCAGGTGAGTTCTGATTGTAAACTTCTGTTTTACTAACATGGGCTGAGTCATGTCAGAAACCTCCAATTCCTTTTAACCAACTGTTTCTGGTTAGATTTCATCTCGTATTTATGTTAAATAGTCTCAAAGACACAACAGGTTGGTATAGGGAATAAACCAGTCTAAAGTCCCTAACTCTCATTCCAGTCACAGCATTGCAGTTTTCCAGTCTTTGGGATAATTTTAGTTTGATAAAAATTAGTTTTTGAGGGATGCATCTTATACTTTTCTTTTGAAATACAAGTATTAGAGTAGGTCATGACCTAAAAGGCAAATGAATATACTTAAGACATTTTATTTGAGATGTGGCTTGGTACTAAACCATTATTTCAACTTAAATGTGGCAAATTACTTTTTCCCAGCTATAAGCACCATTTTTTTTCTGAAGATTTTTGTCATATGATCCCTACCTCACTAGTGAGCACATGTTATTTGCTCTCCACTAGCTGTTTTAATGTCCACCCTATTGGGTCATATATCACCTTATTTATTACATCTGCATCTGGTCAAACTGTTCCTAAAAAAAGTTATTTATTGAAATAATTTAGCCTTTTTTTCCAGCTCTACAAAATATCCATAAGAAGAATGTGACTTTTATTACTTCATTCCTTATTCATAAGTGTTTGTCAGATCACTTATGTGAACAAATTATTGCCTGTGGAATTTTCTCAAATCTTCCAATCATTCCTTGCCATCTGGTCAACAAGGCTGGCTTCATTAGTCACACAGTCTTATTTATATCCTTTGATATGCAATAACCATCCTCTTGGAGCCCAAAGTGAGGATGCCCAAGTTAAAAGCAGAATTCATTACAGCCTGAGTTGCCTCGCAGTAGATCTGCCATGGACTCTCAGGAGCACACAGATTAACAAATAACTGCTGAGGGAAAACTTGAATAAACCTAGTTTAGAGAAACTGCCTAGAATTTACTTGGCAATATTCTAAAATATCTTTCCTCTTGGTTTTTTTTTTACCTCTCGCACAAGGAAATTTGTCTCTTTTCCTACGTGTACTGAGCTTTTGTGCTCAGCCCACTCCTGAAAGGAACAGCAAGACCTGCTTTGCTTTGCATGTCATACACACACATATGGAGACGTGTTTGTGTCCTAGTGTGTGCTGCCATGTCATAAATGTACCCTGGACCATGAATTCATTGTGCTTCTCTTCTGATTTATGGTGCAGCTGAGGCACTAAGTCTCTAGCCAGGAATGCTGGTAAAAATAAACAAATATGTATTATATTTTATAAATATACCTCTGGACACCTTTCACACAGCATCTGAGTGGAGACTGCTTCCCATTTCTCGCAGAGGCCTCACTGAACCTCTCTGGTCTCCTCTGTGACCCCTCCACTCGTGGGTCTCTTGTGACAAGCATGGATGGGAGGGCAGGAACAGGAGCTGCCTCAGCTCCCCTGCCCATGAGGGTCTGTCCCGCTGGGCATGCAGGGCTGTGTCCTTGCTCCTTGCCTTTCCTTGGTTAGCTCTGTCCCTGTTCATCTGCTGCTGCTTTGTTGACTGCCCTGTCCATCACTCAGATGGACTATGAAGCACACATCCTCCTGGCTCAACTTGCCAAAGGAAATGTCATTTTTCCTTGTTCTCTGGCTGAGATTTTAAAGCATTTCCACCACTTAATTCTCTCAACACTACTAATAGACAATGATTTCTTCTTATATATCTTTTTCTATTAAACATTTTCATTTAGCATTCACACCTGGAGGTTTCCATTTGCTTTTCTAATGGCTCATTAAAAAGCGAATATGGTGGTTAAGGAAATGGTTTGGGGATATAATGTCATGTGAGCTAGGTGTGGCTGCTAATTACCATGTGCCAGTGCTTGAAGGCCCTGGCTGCTTTCAGAGCAACCCAAATCAGTGGAGACACACCACAGATTTCCCTCCCTGTGTTTATGCTGTCCCTGAGGTGCGAGCAGGGAGCCTGGAAGTCCTGCGCTGGTAAAAGCAGATTATCTCCAGGCAAGATACTCACAGGCTGCAAAGTCAGGAACTACCTCTTAGTTCATTTTTCTGGAAAAAAGACAAATGGCAGCAGTATTTAGCAAATAGCAGCAAAATGGTGTTTAGTAAGTAGTAGATAGTAGCTAGTAAAAAGTGGTACTTATCACAAAAAGCTAAATGTTGCACATGTGAATGGCAGATCCTGAGTTAGAACTCTGTGCTTTTGTACTTCTCCCTTGGTTTGCTATGCTCTTCATGGACTCTTGGATTCCAGGAGGAGGTATTCAGGAATTTGGAAGGGAAGGGCTGGGCTGTGTCATTGCTTGAATTCGAGGATAACCTTGGAACACATCTCCTTGGTGTCCCACAGGCTGGAGAGTTTGGCAAGCCCTGCCTGTGAGCCTCCTCACAGGGCTCAGCCAGGGCTGCTGCTCTGAAATATCTGTCACCCCCCTCCAGCATTTGGGTGGCCCTGTCTATTCTATTCTATACATTGGGCATTTTTTCATACTGTACACCCTAAAAACCAGAATCTTCTACTGGTTTTGGAACACATATCATAGCTGTTGGTTAGTTTCAGAGAGGAATATAGTTTGAAATATCATTTCAAATTAATACATTTTGTTACTCAAGAACAAATTCAAACATTCTGGGGGCCCAGGTTAGTTGGGAAATAAAAGATGTCAATGGGACAGAGCGAGGCCTCAGAGGGGATGAGAAAGAAGAGCAGGAAACTGTAACAATGCAATAGATGGATTCTTGACCAGAGGCTAACAACCAGTGGTCTAAATCCAATAAATTTTATCCACAGGGTTAGCAGAAAACTATTGCCAGTGAAAAACCATTGACTCTGCCTCGGGGCAAAAGACAAAAAAACCTCATCACACACAGAGCTTCGACACAGGACTCTAAAGATTCTTCTGTCACAGCTGAGCTCAAGGCTTTGATGTATCACCCAATGCTGTAACCCCTGTCCTAATGAATTAATAATTTAAAAACGTATAATGGGAATACTGAGATAGAAGGATTAAGAGGAGCCTGATTAATATAATCTCGGAAACAGTCATAGATGTTCAGTGTGTGTTCATCCCCTGTGTGGTCCTTCCCATCCTCTTCCAGAGACTTCTGTCCCTGTGTAACCAGGTCACATCAGCACTCCCAGGGCAGTCCTGGGTGAAGGCAGCCAGGCCTGAGCCCAGCTGGGAGGGATCTGGGTCACTGCACCTCAGCTCCTGTGGTCCTGGCTGGAGCATGGGACCACACAAACATCTGACTTCAGGGAGCAGGGTGTGCTAAAGCACAGAACAAACCCTCCCTCCCTCCAGCACTGCTGATCTTTTTCCCTGTGTAGGGACTGGGGCACTTAGGAAGAGCTGCAAGCTTGTAGGCACAATTATAACTCAATATTATTCAGTAGAATTTATACTGTTTGGAATGGAGAGAATTTCTCCTTGATCATCTGGCAGCAAGAGAACCTAATTTATCTTTCTCATTTATTCATTTTGTCCTGAAGTGGTTAATTCATTTTACTGCTTTCTGGAAATTATTAAGGCTGTTGTTGGTTTTTGTTTTCATAGCTAACCTCTTCTGTATTGGAATCATTTTTTATATTGTTTCCTACTTCTGCAGTTAGGTTAACAGACTCTTTTAAATTAAAATATGGATGCATTCAATTCTCTTGGATGTTCATCATAGCTCTCTGCTCACATGAAGCTCAGGGAGTGTCTTTTTACCAGTGTGGGCCAAGGGCAGTGGTCAGCCTTTAAGGGACATCTGATGTCACTAATTTGCCTCTTTTTCTTCTAGCAAATCCTTTCAGACAACTTAGCCTCACCTCCACATGTCTCACTCATTCCTCAAGCACCAGAAACTAAGGCATGTCAGTGTCACTGGAGAGGGTCTGCTGAAAACTTCTGGAGGTTTAATGGGAAAATTAAATAGGATAATATTTTGATAGGATAACTTGCATTTTTATGTCATTTTAATGTTGGTCCTCTTTTCATAAGAAAACTCAAAACAATCTGTGAGGTAAGATTTTCCCTCTGTCTCTCTCCTTTGCAAGACAATGCCATAAATATTACACAAGAAGCTAATTCTGCCAAAGATATGCACGTCCAGGGAAAGCAGGAAAACTAACACAAATACTGCTCTGTAAAGAAACTCAGGGGTCTGGGTTGTTTTGTTGTCATTGTAACTTGGTTTTTTGTTTAGTTCATTTTGGTTTGGGGTTTTTGTTTGTTCGGTCGTTTGTTTTTTTGTTTTATTTTTAAGCCCTGGCATTTGTTTTTCATAACTTGGAACTGAGGAGTTATTTTCAGTGGGACATTTTGTTTGTTATCTCTAGAACTGACACACATTTTATATAATGTTGGATGCAATAGTTAGAATGACAACAACTGCCAGAGAAGCACTAGAACAGTGGCTTAGACATAAGGTTAACAGGTTAACCTTCTATGGAAATGCATAAGTTTTAACCTTGATAATGTTGATTTTATTTTATTTTATTTTACTTTATTTTATTTCATTTTTTAAATAAAATTCTATGCTTTGTTTCATTTTTTAGTGGGGCATGAGAAAAGCTCTGGCCAGGAACTGAACCTGTCCATGGAACCAGAATTGCATAAAACATTAACTGTATATTTTTAAGAGAAATAGAAATTACATAAACAAAACTAACAAGGTGTACCATGAGGTAGCACCCAGTTGGTACCATTTGCTTACCTAGGTTTTATGAAATATTTCTCTAGTGTTAAAAATCCTTTCTCATTAAGGAGAGGTCAGACGGATTAAGCCAAGTTGAATTCTTTTCAAGCTTGAAGGCTGAATAGCTTATAGTGTATCAGCCTAAACGAGAAAATTGAATTCATTTCATTTCTTCTTTTTTAAAAAATACAAATGGGTAGAGGAGGGAGGATATATAATTCTGCCCTAATTCAGTCTTACAGTTAGAAAAAGTTTCTTGGGTTTGCAGAAATGGCCCCATTTTACTGCCAAACATGAGATCCACTGTGTAATTTCTCATACCACATAAGGGGTAAAAAGTGTAAAATCAGGTTGTGGAGTTGGTGTGCTTGTGCTTTTTTATTATTGTGTTTTATAGTGATGCATATTTATAGAAATGTATTTTTAAATATGATCCAGTCATTTTAAGCAAAATGTTACTCCTAACTCTTCAAACCCCTCAAAGCTTCAAAGAATATATTTGGCAAGTGTACACACATAAGATCAGTTATTTTTCTGAAAAATTAATTATCAATTCTTATTCTTTAAAGATATTCAGGGGAAAAAAACCAATTGCAGTCCACCTCTGCAATTTTATCGAAACCACTATTTCATGGACTGAATAAATGAATTTGGCCATACAAAACATACCTGACAAAAGTGCCACTAAAAATTCTCTATAAAGTTTTAAGCTGAAGGAAATATAAATGACTGAGCTATAAATGTCTACAGAAGAGGGTCTGGAAAAAATGCTGACAGGCCCCAATCTCCAGTGATGCTGCCAGGTGCTGTTATAATTAGTGCTTTGGAAGAGAGGAATTGTTCATTTCTGCAAGCAGAGTATAACCTTGTGTGCAGACCAGGGCTGTTAATTTGAGACTGAGCATTATTTCAGCACTTGGGCTACTTCAGAAGAAGAAAAAGTTTTTGATAGAGGACTTTGGTGCTGAATAAACATCCTCAGGTCTAGATTTTGGCTTGCCTTACTCAGCAGAAAGTGGAGGGAGTTAGGAAGATGTGAGCATTTTGAGCTCGTTTACGATGTAGTTTATGAAATAAACCTATGGGCAGACATTGAAATGAGCAAAGTGCTGAGGAAAAATGGCTTCTCATTCAACATTTCAGCATTTCAGGGTGTTAGAGTCAGGAAGAAAATCACTTCCTTTTCCTTTTAAAAGTAAGAGACAAATGTATGTAGGAAAAAAAAAAAAAAAA
>VYXF01008414.1:36108-56652 GCA_013397295.1 Polioptila caerulea
CCCAACACAGGACAGGGCAGCACTGAAAAAAGGGAAGAGCACAAGTTCTCTCTTAATATGGAAATTCAGTAATTTTTTGTAAGAAGATGCAATTCAGTCAATATAAAAAAGGCAGAGTATGCAGGTTTTCCATCACAACCAGAAATGGGTTTAGTGTTCTTATCCTGCCTCAGCTAGTCTCACTCTCTTTGCAAGCTAGACCCTAATTTATCTATTAATGAAACACATGTGCAAATATTTTTGACACCTCAGGGTGTATTAGGAGGCTGAATGAGTGCTATTCATCATTGTCTACAAACTGAAGTGTACATTCTCTTTTTCAGACTTCCTGGGAAGTAAAAGGTCCAAATGTAACTGCAAAATAAATGAAGAAAGACATTAGGGCTGAGAGAGTTGAGTTATAATAAAAAAAAGAAATAATAACATGTACTATTGTACTTGGGGCAAAATTTTCCATGTTTCCTATAGGCTGAGACACTTTCTTAAATTAACAATTGGCTGCCAGTGTGTCCCACAGAAAATCAGGGAAAAACTCACCGTATAAATAATCCATAGTAGTGGAAAGATCAGAGGTATAATTATAGAGATAGATATTGGAAGAAATGAAAAAAGTTAAATTTGATGCTTAGAGCATAGCTGCAGTTATGAAACTCTGCATCTCATTTTAAAGGTTGCACATTAGCCCCCACTACTGACACTATTAACTGTGTAGCACTGCTGTAGAGAACATCCTCTTTGTCTCAATAAAGTGGGTTTTCTCTAAGCCATAAGCAACAGACAGCCTGAAGGGCATTTTGTGTCCAACACTAATCAATTCTAAACGAAATTGTAATGTCACATGGGGCAGGCCACTTCACTTGGCTTTTGTAAAATCCAAATCAGGCTGCTCTGAGGCTGCTGTGCTAATGGAGAGTTTAAGTTCCTGCAGCTGCAAAGGCTGAAGACACCTCAGCTGTGCACTCATGGCCATCATTGCCCTCGGATATCTCAGCAGCTCCCACCTTACCAGAGCCAGGTGGAAATGCAGCTCTGAACATCTACATCAAAAATTCATTGCTGGCACCCCTGAATCAGGGCTCTTGGGCACTGTGAGTGGTCTGAGAGTAACAAATAGAAATTTACATTTGGCATCCACTGCCCTCAGTGCTAATCTGGAATAAAAGGTGAAACACAAACTGGGAAGCTGCTGTAACAAATTTCCTTAATGGAAAAATGTGAAGATAAAGCTGATAGTTATCCAGCTCTTGTAGTCCAGAGGCAGTCATCCTGATGGTGCAATAACATCTCTCTACCTTTATGCAGATGAAATAGCTAAAATTCAACAAAGCAACACATTTCTTAATGGAGGTAGGGGTGACTGTGACCCACAGGCTGTGGCTGGTCATAGAACTGTCACTCTGTGAAGGCCCATCTCCCCTTCCCAAATGCACTTGTGACCATTTACCCTGTTCACTCCTTTCTCCTTTGGTCCCCCCGATTGGGCTCTGCAGATCAGCTGTGCCTTCTCTTTTAATCTGAAGTTCACTGTCTACAGCTGCTGCCAACGAGCCAAACCTTCCCTAGGTCCCTCAGCTGAAAGTGTTCACAAATCACACCAAACTATAAAAGAATCAGCAACAAGAGGACTCTGCTGCTCAGTCTCCTGGATTTCTGCAGTGGAAGGAGCCTCTGTTGCCCCCTAAGGGTGTTTTTGTACTGTTGTTTTATGGATTCCTGGTTTTGAGTTTTGTACTTCTGCTTTGTAAATCAGTCCTTTTGTAATTTCTGGGTTTTGTGTGATAATGATGAAAAGATATGAAAGGTTGGTTTTAAATGTTAAGAGAAATGGTGGACTTTATTGTTTTTGTTCTGTTGTTTGTATTTTAATTGTGATTTTGGAAAGTTATGTGGTGTGACTTGTACACCCTGGAGTCTACCCTAGTTTTAGCCTGACTGTTGAGTGAGTACAGGGCATTGCAGAGTGCCTTTGTGCTCATTTTAGAGTTTTCTCTCTGCCTCATAAAGTTACCTCTCTAATGGCAGTTCCCAGGCTGCCTCTCTGATGCTGCTTCTTTTCTTTTTTCTGTGGCTGTTCCACTCCTCCCAGGGTCAGTGGTGACATGTAAATGTGCATTGTAGAGTTTGCATTGTAGAGTGTGTGGGGAAAGCTCCCTGTATGGGCTCTGAGCAAAGGGGAGATCACAGTAATGCCCTGAGTTTTAGCTTTCACATTTTCTAGATTCTGTACTGCCTTTGTATGTATCTGTGAACTTCATATAAAGTGTAAGCAAGTTCTCCTCACAGTTTAGTCAGACAAAATGATCCATTTCCAGCCCAAGAACCAAGGGCACTGTTCCAGCTTCAGGACCAAAAAGTAAAAACAGTGAACTGAGGAGAGCAAACTGGGAGGATGGGACTTCATAACCTGAAGCTGTAATTAGACAAGTAACCCCAGTATTAAGTGGACCAAAACTTATAAAAGTGTGAAAACTCATGACTGGTAGTTCATCTTGGGTGTAGCCACAGCCAGGCTCTTGTACTGCCCAAGGTGTATTCTTTAAAGGCCTTTCTAATAAATACCCACTTTATTCCTTTATTCCTTTAACACAATCCTTTTCCCAAGGCATCAGTGGGAGGCCTCTGGGGGTTCTGGTTTATTTAGTGTTGAAGGTGGAATTGAGGTGCAAATTAAGGTGATAGAGGGGTGATGAAATCTTCAAAGATTATCACCAGAGAGTAGAATTGATACATCTCTTGTGCTGGCTGCTTTTTGGTGGAATTCTTTACCTCATGGCTGTTCAAAGGAGTGAAATCCATATCTGCTTAATGAATCTGTTGGTATTTGCTTGACTTTTTTTCCCCCTACTCTTGTCTGCATATAAATCACTCAGGTGATGCTGCTGACAGATCCTGTGGCTATATTAAATAATAAAAGCATGTGTTTTCTTAAGCTAATTATCTGTGCCACCCTTGAAATTTAGATTAAGGTTTTGCTTCTGAAGAAAAGTGTGTTTTAAATTGCACGTTTTGGGGTTTGTTGTTGTCTCTCAGTTCTGTTTCTTTTTCTCATGGAGCAACATAAGGATGTTTTGTAATTGCACACCTCTTTGTGAGGTAAAAGCCAAGCCCATGGTGATGATATCCAGTCAAGTAGCAGGACTGTAGTTGGAAATAGATATTATATGCAAGTGTGCTGAAAGGCACTGAGAGACTCTTGTAAGCAGAGCTGCCAATATGCTGCATCTTGACTTCATTAACAATTAAGTTGATTGGTTTTTTTCCCCTCTCTTTGTCTGACAACATTCATAAGAGTTTGTGATTTTTTTCCCTGCTAAAGCTCTGGAAACTTTCTTTTCATTTTTGTGAAAGTACAGAATAAAGGCACATTAAAGACAGCATTTCACAGAACAGATGAGTTCCCAAGGGGCTTAGTTTCTTAGGGTTGGCAGATGATAAAGGAAGAAGCTTGTTTTGATGAAAGAATTTGGAGAACCTGAATGAATAATGACAACTAGTATGTATAGAAGTAAGAATGTTTTTCTCTGGCTTTTGACCATGGGTGAATATCTCAAAGCTTGTCATCAAGATAAGTAGTTTGAAACTGTATTAATGATTAAAGTGAAAGGAGACTGTGGGAGGCAGAAGAGGAAGAAAAAGGGAATTCATACAGCGATGTGGGTGGCTTTTTTCTTTTCAAGAGCTTCATAAAACACAAAGGTGATAAATACAGGGTAAGGACAGAACAGCTGAAAAATTCTGGTGGAAAGAAGAAAACATGATTTGAGGTTTACAGAGAATCCACAGAGCTGGGCTGAAGAGTAGGAGTAGGCAGCACAT
The DNA here is from genome assembly GCA_013397295.1 of Polioptila caerulea. NCBI lineage: Eukaryota > Metazoa > Chordata > Aves > Passeriformes > Certhiidae > Polioptila > Polioptila caerulea. Next base: position 39,925 of record VYXF01008414.1, read on the forward strand.
CTGAATGGCAAGAGCAGCAATCTACCCTAATTTGAGCCTTGAGGCATGTAAAACCTTAGTGAGAACTGTGTTCCATATATTGGGATAAATGGAGCCATAACTGAAAGAAAGCAGGTAGTGAAGGGATCTGTAAAGTAACACGAAATGGAAGTGGAGGCAGATAATTGTCAAGTTGAAAATGGAGAAATAACAAAAAGTTCTATGAAGTAGCCTTTTGTCATTCATTTCTTGTCACAGGGTGAATCAGGAAGAGAAGAGTATTTTTTTTTTCTTTCCACCACTTGACATTAGTGGGACTCGAGTGAGAAACTCTGCTTTTCCAGCAGTCCCACCAGGGAAAGAATCCAGCCTGACAGAAGTGATCTATTTGGTTTTCATATATCCTATTCTCCCAGTGGACTTTCTTTGTGGAGTTGAACAAAACCAAGAGAAAAGTAAAGTGTGTTAATGTCAGGATTGTGTTGAAATAGGAAACAGTGGTTTTGAGCTATTTCTGTGTTTAATTGTGTAAAAGGCAGCACTGTATTTGGCTTATTGTAATACTGTGGGTTTCTAATGTTAATGGTGTGACTTTTCTGACTTACTGGGACTTTTTTTTTTCCTTCTTTCATGTTTAGGCTTTCCTATGCATTGCTCCCAAAGTTCTCTTCTTTCTTACTTAGTGAAACTCTACCAGCTCATATTGGTGGTTAAACAGAGTATCATGAGATACAGCTCATTTTTAACCTTATTTTCTATCCTGAAGTGTAAAGTTAACAATTAACCTATTTGTGCAGTGGAAAGCGAGTAATGCAGCAGAAGTGACATTAAGAGGGGAAAACCATGCTGTTATTAAAACTGCTATCAGGTCAAATTAGTACCTTCACAAATAACTGCTTTCTTCTTTTGAGCCTCCTCCTGTTAAAGTGAACTCTGACCACTCCCATATGTCAGAAATCTTTTCATTAACTCTTTTACAGAGTATCAGCAAGCATGCTGGAGCTTTTTCTTTAGCAATATGGTACAGAGGATTATCTACCAAGCATGAGTGTCTTATCTGCATGCAGTTAAACTTAAAAGCATATGCTAGTGTGAAAACCACAAGCAGTAGTTTGTTAATGATCTTTTATGGATGTGTTCGAAATAAAACCTTCAAATCCTGCTATAGTAAGGTCAGGTTCTAGCTCTGTTGTGTGTGTTAAAGGCATACGAGGAAGGCTTGCTGACTGCATCTGAAGTCTTAAACATGGTGACAAATGACACATTACTCATGTACTCACTACATGAGTTTAGAGATGCCACTGGGTTTGAGATCAGGAGGGACTGTGAACATCAGCTGCTTGGGCTTTCTGCTTTATAGACACCATAGAAATCTCACCCAGCAATTCCTGTGTGAGGCCCATCACTTCTGGTTAGCTGGGATGCAACGTTTAGATGGTTACATGGATTCAAAACTTAATGTGATGAAGAATGCAGATCAATGCTTGTTGAATTTAATGGGGAAGATGAAATACTCAGGTAACAAATGCAGCATAAGTTTGTTTAAATTTGATAGGTGATACTTCAGCCTTCAACAATCTGAAGAAGTGGTAGAGCAGCTTGTTGACCTGAACAGTTCTACCCAATATGGCAATGTTTGCATATTTCCAGTGCTATGCATCATCTGGGTTCAGTGCCTATGTGGGATCTCCCAGCTCTGCTGCAGAGCTGCACCCTTTGAAGGTGCTCTCTTTGTTCATGGAGGCTGCATCATCCCCAGCCTCCAAAACCTGCCTGGGCTTGTTTGAAGGTGATGTTGTCTGTAGCTGGAGGCAGTAAAACACAGCTTTCAGCAGTGCCTCTTGTACTCCTTGCTTAAAAAGTCAGCTCTGTAGGTGCTCCAGGTGCATCAGACCGGAAGGGAAAGTCTTCAAATTATATAGGCTGCCTTTCAGCATGCTAACGTTTAGTTCTGTGTTTACTGAGATTGTCCTTGATCTATTATCATCACAATATGAGTATTGACAATACTAATATTTGACATGCTTCCAAACAAATATTCTAGGATTTCTTTTTTCAGTCTTCAAAGCTTGTCTTGACTTATCCTGAACAGCAAAATTCTCTGCAAGTGAAGGCATGAAGATGTTAGTGCATTGTACCTACATGGCTTCCTGAGAGGTGTTTGTGTGGCACAGTTGTATGAAGTGGACATTTTCAGTAAGTAGTGACACATCTGGACTTTAGGTGCATAGTAGGGATTTCAATCTCTAGCTGAAGCTTGCTGATGTCTCTGTATGTGACTGTGAAGTTCATATGTTTGACTGTCAAAGAGGATTTGTTCAGACTTTGGTCGGGACTGCCCAGTGTTACTGTGATGGAAGGAGAGTTCAAAACTCCATTGATTTTTATGCAGTGGCTTTTAAACTCTCTTTGATCATGGTAACAACCCTGGAGGGTCATTAATGTTTGTTTGTTGTGTAATTCTTCACATTTGGCATCATCCACTGGAGCTTTTTAGCTTGCTGCCATAGTAAACTACACCTGTGAACTGGTAAAAAATATTAAATTCCAAGTGTTTTTTTGGCATGAAGGCTTGAAAAATCAGAATCAGCTAAAAAGTGAAAAGATGCATTTTAACAAGACTTGAACTAATTTCAAATATGGAAAACAACATTTTCTCCAAGTGAACTTGAGAGTGTCAAACTGAAGCATGTTTAATTCTAGGTGTGAAAATGGAGCATGAAGCTTCAGAAAGGAGCAGGTTCTACTGACTTGAGAATGCCATTGGAGTCCTCATATTTACAGAAGTCTTCTGTTGCAGGAAATTGGTACCTGATGATAATCATGATAGTGTGTCAAGCAAACTGTACGTCTATATAACACGCATGGTTTCTACCTAAAAAGTTGTGTTATATTTCAAACTTTTACATGAATGATGTTTATTGGACAAGAAGAGCTTTTTGAGTGGGAGCATTCCACATTAGGAGTTTGGGGTGGTTTTTCTTACTGTCATTTCTTTTTATTTAGCAAGGTAGGGGGTAGTAATGTTACTGCTGAGTTTGTTAATTTAATAGGAGTTAGAGGCACAGTCACTCAGGCAACAACACATAATAAACAGCAAGACTGTAATAAAGATATTGCTGTGGTGGGCATACATTGAAGAAAATGTGCAAATAACAATGCAGTGGGTGCATCCCTCACAGGCTGCTGGGTTTTCTGTCAGAGCAATTAAAAAAAATTCAATGGAAGATGGAATGAAAAGAGGTGAACACAGAAACATCAGTGATGAGCTTGTGTGGGAGTATGTTGGAGCCAGGCTGGGAGGTGTTTCCATAGGAAAGATGCAGCTGGTTTGAGGGGGTGAATCTGTTCCCATAGGAGAGAGGTTTGTGTGAAGATCTGGAAGGGACCAGCCTGCACTTGCTGCATTAGCCCTCTGTGTACAGCCAGCTGTGTTTGAGGGCATGGGAAGGGTCTCTGGGAAAGAACAAGGTGCCAGGAGCTGTGGCTGCTCCCAGACACCCTGCCCTGGGCTGTGTCAGCCCCTGAGGGCTGGGCTCTCTGTGCTGCTGGGGGCAGGAGCCATGTGGGTGTTTTTGCAGTACAGGGGATGCTGTCCCATTTAGCAGGCACAGCTTACACACCTTTTGGTCTGTAGCCACAGCTCAGGGGTGGGGGGATGAAGCTGGACTCTGCCACTCTGGCCTGGCAATTTGTAACAGCTCTGTTAATTAGCTGGAGGACAGGTGAAAAACACCAGACTAGAAAAGGGATAAAGACCTAAATAGAGGTTTTAGGGGTGTTTTCTCCATTTCTTGGTTTGGGACATTTATTCCTAAAGATCTGTATCAATAGGACTATCTGAGAACAGACTACTTGATGCTGACAAACACAATCTTCTGGCGTGCCCTGAGGCAGAGCAATACTTGGTAACACTGTTTCCTCCAAAGGAAAATGTTTTTATGCAAGGTGTTTTGTGGTCTTTGTGAACTCAAGCCTCCCACCTTCCTAAGGGGGAGAGAGTGCTGTAGGTGTACAGTGAGAACAGGAGAGAGATGTCTGATTGTGAAGGATCTAATATAAATTTCTAATTGACAGGAAAAAATGTGAATTTTCTTAGTCTCAATGATTGAGTGTGAAGGTATTTTTAGTCTGAATAGAATATTTTTCAGCACCACCTATTCCTGTACATTTTACTCTTTAGTGTGCTGAACAAATGGAGCCAATGCTTAATGGAAAGTTGCTCTTCTTATTTTTGGCCTGTGAAAGGAGAGTCTGTCCTGTCACTATCTGTGAGTGACTTGATTGAGCTATTTACTGTTTTGATCTATAATCTTGTATTGATCTAATGGTTTACAGTGACATGGGTGACTCAGGCATAAAATTCCAATGTCATTCCAAAGCCCCTTGCTGGCTGAGGAGCAGTTGTGAGTTTTTCTGTCAGAAAGGGTCATTAGGCTTTTGCCCTTAAGGCCCTGTACAAAATGAAATGTGTCCAGTGCAACAGGGAATGTGGTGGCTGTCACACCAAACCCTGCCTCTAATGGCAATAACTTTCTCTGAGGCTGCTACCCCTGGTTTACAACTGTGAGTGCACCTTGCCCGTTCCCCCCTGAGCTGGTTGCACACCAGTGAGTGGGTTTTTTACTGCAAAGCCTTGGCCCAGTAGCTGATTCCACCACAGATGGCCCTGGCTGTCCCTGCTGGAGCTGCACAGCCCACCAGGTTTGTTAGCTCCTGCTGAGGAGCTGTGGGCTGTGCTGTGTCAGTGCTGATCAGAGCCCTCTTTGGAGCCTTTCAGTGTTTAAAGGACGTGGTGATAAAGGAAACCTGCTAGAAGAGAAAGATTGTAAAGAAAAGGATGCACAAAGGGCTGCCACTATAATTTAATCGGATAAATTCTGTGTTGGATTGCATCAGTGTAGTTCTTGATGAGCTCTGTCTCTCATTTGTCTGAGTTTATGCCATGCTCCTATGGGCGGAACAGAAAAAACAAACAAAATGTTATTTTAAGCCATCAGGTGTCTAATTTCAGCAAAAAAGGAAAACTGAGGTGAATTCTCCCTGCTGCCTCCGAGCAGGGGTGTGTGTGAGAGACAGCCCCATGCCATGCAGAGCCCTGCTGGCTTGGAACCTGGTGTAACAGATGAGAGCAGGATCAGATCTGCAGCAGAGAGCCTGTCTTAAATTCATGCTGTCACTTCAGACAAACAACCAGCAGCTCTGTTCCTTTTTACATAGCACTTGTTTAGCATGCCACACCAATAAAATCTCATTGACTTGTATTCAGTTAGGATGCATTTCTGTTTGTGTTTCAATTTGATAGCTGTATTTCAATTACTGGTTCTAAGCAGCTCTGGAAAGATGTTCAGATTCTCAAAATGCTTAGAGATTTAACTCCCATTTTACCTCAAGACTTCTTAAAAGTTTAGTGTGGAAAAGAAAAGCTGGAGGTATAGAACAGCTGGCATTATTTTTGGTCCCAGTGTTTGCAGAACTGTAGGCTGTGGAAAAAATAAAGTATTGCCTAAAGAAGAGGCAGCAGGAAACAAAATATCCTTTCAAACATCCCCACTATGTTATTCTAGCAATAATAAAAGAAGGGAAAATAAAACAAAACTAGTGTTTGAGTAAAGTTGCTTGGTGGTTTTTCCTTTTATTTTTAAATGCGTGTCAGTACTTGCCTTGTACTGAACCAGGAGTTCAATGGGGACAAATTTCCTGTGAACCAGCCAGCAGTGCATCAGTTAAAGCCTTTGGATTTTTCTGGGTAAATATAAATGTGATTCTTCTATCAAAGTAGATAATGTGTTTGTCATCCATACAAATAGCACAAATGCATCTTTGCTAAGCAACACTTAACAAGTTTCCTGTGTCATCCTCCTTTTATTTAGTAGCTCTTACATTTGTTTTTCTTTCATCTCTGAAAGCACAGATCATTATATGCTATTTCTTAGATGTTGATACGAGAGCATCACTGTTGCTTGAAATTTATATCTTAGAATCAGTGAAATACTTTGCCATCTGTTTTTCTTATTGGTGCTGATCTTCTGAGGTTTTGTGTGGCTTCCTGAGGAAGGTGATTTTAATGTTCCTGGCAGTGTTAGACTGACAATTTGAGCTCAAAGAGTTGCCTATCATATTATCCATTGAGGAAGTGAAAGGTTTTGAGAAGAGCAGAACAACCTGCTAACCAGGCCATGAAAGTATTTCTTGTAAACAGGGTGCCTCTTTCATTATTGGTAGGAGGGGAATTTTTTTCTCCTCTATATTATCTAGTCTTACTTAAGCAAGGGAACCAAGTGCAACTGGTGAACACCTAAAGCGTTGAAAATATGAATTTGCTTTTCTGCTTGTAACTTAGAATTTTGTAAGGTAATGTTAATTCAATGGAAATTTCAAGGGCTTTGTTATAACACCAAGCATAAATGATTTTACCAATCTACTACTGTGTGTATATATGTATTTGTGTTAGTTTAAGATGTCTTGACATGTAAGGCATGGTTAAATTTAATGTCACTAAACTCAATAACTTCAGAAAAGCACAGTAAAGTGTTAAAGGGAAGCATGCTGTTAGTAAGGCATATTTTGAAAATGCTGCTTAGGAAAATACTTTGCTATTCAGTCACTTAGTCTTTCAGGTCTATCTTGGAATAAGGCTTTTCAAGAAATAAAATTATTCCTACAAAGTTAGTTTTGACAAATATTTCTCTCTCTTTGTCAAAGACTCTGTAAAAAAATGTTCAGTTCTATCATTAGTTTTAATTTAATTTGGCTCTACCACTGACTTGCAGATATGCTATCTAATGATGTGAAAGGTTCCCAAGAAAGTTTAAAAGATTCTGCCCAATAATATGGCAACATTTTTGTCTAGAGAACTACTAGAAAAGACATTCAATTTTTTTGTGATGCATAGATATTTTTCGTTGTTATAAACACATTTTAGTTCAAGCTCACACTAACATGTTAAGGAAATGCATTACTTTCCAGCCCAGGTCACTTAATAATTTTCTTGACCTTCTTATGGCTGGAAGATCTGACTAAAAAAACTAAATTTGAGTTCTCGCTGGTGTTTCCTTCAGCCACAGCTGCTCTTGATTTCTCCTGTTGAAAGGCAAGATTTATCATCTTAATTAAGCAAGCTGTGCTTCAGGGTCTTCCTTGTTAGCACACTGCTGTCTGTCCTGATGCCTCGATGTTTTGGAGGAGCTGCAAATGTTCTAGTTCAACTAGGAGAGATATTCACATAAGGCAAATTCTGAGACCTGCCTCTAGGTCTTTGAATGTTGTGCTGTGTTAATTTGTGCTCTTCCAGGGGAGCAGCTCTTCCTCTGCCTAAGCAGGAGCGCTGGGGCATTTCTCCAGCTGCCCAAGGAAAAGGCACTTGGGTGCTCCCTGGGACAGTGCTGGCTCACCAGTGTGGATCAACCAACAGCTCCTGTTGGCTCCTGGGCTCTGCTGACAGCCCTTTCTTCACTATCCATGTACAAAATCTGCCCACAGGGAGGGCAGAATGTGGGGAATGCTCTTCTCCAGCACAGTAATAAGTGTGGAGGTTCCCAGTGTCTTGCTTTGAGGATCTGTTATGGGTTTTTTTGAGGGGCTTTTTTTTTTTTTTTTTTTTTTAAGAGCTGCAAACCCTGCTTGTAATTCAAGTTGCTAGTGCATCTGACAGAAGATGGATATGAAACCCTATCACCAATCTATATACAATTAAATAACAATTTATTGTGACACTCTTGCATTGTGCTATTGGATATTAATGCAGAATGAAGGAAAGCAACCTGGAAAGATGAAAATAAGCACATTTGGTATAAATACAGTAGGAGATTGAACAAAACCCAATTTACTGAAGCAGAACCTGTGTCTTCTATGCATGAAACAATAATAAGGATTAATTTTCTCAAGAATTTCACATTAGACCTATTTTGAAGGGAAAATAATTAATGAGATGTTAATAATTTGTAATGTTACCTAAATCAAGCTATTACCTTATCACTAGAAAACCTATTTTTTTTTCTTCATGCACATTAAACCTCTTTTTAATAACAAGAATTACACTTCCAATAATACTTATCCAAAACCTTTGAAAGCTTGATGATAATGTTGAGGAAGCAGGAAGACAGTTCAAAACAAAAGCAGCTTTAATCTCTCTGGTTTCTGTCATCTGATAGCAGCATGGCAGTGGGTGGCTGGCACAGATGCAGCTGTTGGTGCAGGAACCACCAGGTTCTTTTGTGCCCAAAGTCATTTGCTCTCAACTGCTCAGCACTTACAGGAGCCCTGACAGTCCTTTATCACCCCTTCATTGTGGTAAGATGAAAATAATAACCCAACCCCCCTGTTGAACAGGGGACTTGGACTGGGGTTTCTACTCTAAAAACCTTTGTCACTGCATTAATATATTCCTGATATTAATGTGTCCCTGCCATTCAGCTGGCTGTGTCCTTCCTCTGCCATGGGCAGCCCTGTGCTCTGAGTAAAGCCTTCTGCCCCCAGCAGCCAGGGCAATCCTACAGGCCAAGCTTTAAATGAAGTTGTTATTGGGAGTTTGTGGTACCACAGGAAGTGGGAAAAACAATTGCTATCACTAGCTCTGCTTAAGAGAAAGGCAGAACTGCTCAAGTGCAATAAAAGATTGAGGAGTGTAATCTATTTGGAGTGCAGCCTGGGATGCTCTCCCCTGGGTGAGAATGTCTGGGACAGCTCTTCCACTGTGGGAGCTGGCACTGCTGCTCTTGCTCAGGCAGGGATGTGCAGATCTGCTGCAGCTGAGGAGGAAAACAGCTCTGCAGTGGGAATGAGCTCTTTCATGTACAGGAAAAGTTGATTCCAATTCCAATCCCAAGTTACGAGTGAAAGTTAAAGTGTGGAAAGATGTCTTTTCTCCTTTTGACAAGGTTTCCTGCGTGTTTAGAGTAGAATAAAATGGCTTTGTTTTCTTATTTCACTAAGTGCTCTGCTTCTGGAATGCTCTGGTTTGTTCATGGAACCCAGCCTAGGTGGGGAGGGGTTGGTTGGAGGAGCTCTCCAGTGTGAAACCTTGCCTGGCTATCTCCAGACAGGAAGTTTCTAAGCTGAGCACAGTGACCAGAGTAAGATAAATTAAATGGCCCAGTCCTTAAATATTAAAAGGAGGACAACAGGAAGCAGTTTATTTTTTGTGCTACATGCAGCTCAAAATGTATCACTCAAGGCTATAATGAGGAGAGTGGGGTGGGGAAGGTTATCACCTCCCTGCAGGCAGTGGAAGCTGATTTGATGTGTGGCACTCCAGTCCCTAGACCCCCTGCAGCAAATTGATTATCTCTTGGTTGCTCCCTGGTTTTCCACCTTGTCACCTTCCTTAGGTTTTCATCTGCTGTGTTGTCAATGGCAGCCTCCCTCCATGACTTACTGGGAGCAGGGAAGGTAATAACTTTCACAACCAATACATCTTTGCTATCTGACTGAGAATCCCCTGGTGGGATTTGCTGTCTTACCTCACTTCTTGGTAATGGAAGCCACCAATCGTCTTCTGAAATGCTCAGACCTTCTTTATTTGTACACATCTGCCATTTATTAATAAATAACCAAGTTATAAATAACACTTCAAGTATTATTTTCCCTTCACTTTTACTGCTTCTGGTGACTTGAATACCCTTCAGCAGATGTGCTAGTCCTGAGTGGTATTAGGGAGTAGTTAAATTTTTGGCTAATGGAAAACCAAAATAAATAACACAATAGTGAATCATGAATTTCATCATAATTTTCTCATAATCCAAAGGAATCCAGCAATGTAACTGTCTAGGACCTGACTTAATGTCTAGCTGAAACTGTTTGTGCTGGGTTTTGCATGGAGTTATTATGGCTTAACTACACTCCATAGTCTTTGACATTGCTTGAGAGATGGGAAATAAAAAGGCTCATTAACAATGAAGGCCTTCAGGAAAGCAAAAACTTAGCATGAAATCTATAATACTTCCTTCTGGACTTGTGATCCTAAACTAGAAGCCAATTTTTCATGTTGAGAAATAAGGGAAAAGATAAAAGATGGGGAGGGAGTAGCTATGAAACAATAGTAAGATTCAGGTGGCACTTTGTTTGGCTTTTGAGATGCAAATGTAGTGAAATTGGGAACTTAGGAGTAGCTATTGTATCTGGACTGGTGTATTACTTGAGCATCATTAAATGGATTGTTGAGCCCTCTTTCTTTCATGGGGTTTAATGTTGTATCTTCACTTGCTGGTGAAAGGCAGTTAAAAAGCCTCATGCACAGGTATTAGAGAGCACTGCAAGTAGAAACATGTGCAGAGTATCACTTCCAGCTTCATAATGCAGTGGTTTCTCTTTATTCAGCCCCTGTGTCCTACATTGCAAGTGGAAGTGTTGTGTTTGACTCCCAAAGCAGTGTATTCAACTTAGACCTGCCAAGACATAGAGCCACTGTGTGTTTTAAGTTTTTCTTCTTAATCTCTTCCCTTCAAAGGGAAAGTAAGTTAACTTCTCTCATCCTTATTCATAATGTCTCAAAAATGTTCACAGTCACACCTTGCTTGAAGTCCATTGCTGTTGCAACTANAAGCAGTGTATTCAACTTAGTCCTGCCAAGACATAGAGCCACTGTGTGTTTTAAGTTTTTCTTCTTAATCTCTTCCCTTCAAAGGGAAAGTAAGTTAACTTCTCTCATCCTTATTCATAATGTCTCAAAAATGTTCACAGTCACACCTTGCTTGAAGTCCATTGCTGTTGCAACTACAGAGTCTCTCTCATTGCTTCCTTTTCCCCCTGTGCAGGCCGCCTTTGCTGCTCCCAGATCTTGCCATGTGCATTCCTGTGATTTATTGTCTATACTTTTACATCATTCAGAAACATTGCCTAAGGTTTTGCTAAAGTAGGAGGAAGCTATTTGTGTGCTTTGTCTGGTCTGGAGGTGACTGCAGCCTGAACTTCAGGTCTGAGCTCTGAGGCTGGGAGGGAAGGTGATGCTCAGGTACAGCAAGCCTGGTGAGCTAAGCACAGGAGGGCAAAAGCTGGACATGTCCTAGGGTGATCCTGGCATGCACAAGTCCAGCTGGATTTCAATGAATTCCCAGCAGCTCTACAGGGGCTCCCAGGAGCATCTGTGGGAGAAATAAATGCCAGCTGACACTTTAGGATAGAATTTGAGGCATACCTATATATTGGTACTGGCTATGGTATGTGTTTGAGCCTTTGGTGGTTCTCTAGCACCTGAGCCCTCTGTGACTCTGTGTCACTCTCTGGCACAGAGAGGAGAAGCAAACTGGACATCTTGCTCCCATTGGAAGCACCCAGTAAACATTTACCAGGGAGATGCAGACCCTGAGCCTCCCCTGACAGCAGATTTCACTTGGTGCTGTTCCCAGCATTAGAAATGCAAAGGTCTGTGCTGTGTGTTTTATGCAAAGCAGATTGAAATCAACATCACAGTTCATTTGGCTCCCAGCAGTTGAAGAGAGAAAACATAAAAATATCAACATATTTATTTTAGAGTATTTTTCAACAGGGAAAATCAAGCACCTGAGGAAAGCAATGGGTTTGGGCACTGGACACCTTTAGGATGAAAGAGTTACTACATATCCCAAGCTGCAATTTTTGCAGATTTGCAGTAAGAGGTTGCACACACACACACAAAATCTTCAATATCTGTGGGGTTGAAAAAGGCAAAATGCAGTTTACTCCTAACCCACCACAGAGATGTTGTCACCTGAACTTCTACACTGTAAATCCCCTGATTCTCCTCACAGACAGACAGGAGGATTTCCTGTCATGTGCTCAGCAGTAAAGAACTTGCAGGAACTTCATGGGTCTGTGCTAGTGAATACCTCACTGACAATGTATTTGAAGGTGTTTGCTACTGACTTCTGGTAATTTTTACAAGAGCTTCAAGTTCTCAAAATGAGCACTCATGATTTACAACCTGTAAAACTTCATTTCATAAGCAAATGGCATTTCCCTTGTAAAGAGCTGAGAGCTCCTTCTCTGGGTTTTTCTGCTAGATACAAATAGTACAATTCCTGGGGTTCTCACTGTTGTTGAATGAGTATGTGATACCCTAAAAAATCTGTGCTGCTGTCTGCAGAGACAAAGCTCAGCAGTCTTCTGCTGACCCACTGCTACCAGTCTCCCAGTCCTGCTCATCAAGGAGGAATTCTTTCTTTGGTCTTCCTTTTCTGGCTGAGGTAGCTGTAGAAGCTCCTGTTGTTCTTTGCATCCCTTGTTGGGTTCAGCTCCAGCTGTGCCTTGGCCTCCCTCACCTTTACTGACTTGACTCAGTAAAGTCCCAAGAGGTGCCTTCATTCTGAAAAACATCTGTCACTGGGCTTTGTCCTTTTCATTTCCTCTGCTCCCCCCAGCAGGTTCTGTGTTCTTGGTGTAATGTGTATTATTTCTGATAGCCCCTGTAATGATGGTGATTTCACATTTCCTTTAATGCCTTCCAGAGACAAATGACATTGGCTCTGTGCAAGTCCTTCTGCCTCTTTCCTTACTGCATTAGTGTGACTATTGAGGGTACTGCATGGTCAGGGTGCCCTGGGAATTGATGTGTGTGGTTCCTACCCCCAAGTGCAGAGCAAATATTGATTGCAGAAGGCAAGTGGCAGGCTGCTGTTGTCTAATTTCACAGTCTGGTTTTCTTGTTGTGTGACTAATTTCATCTTTGGATTTTTACAGCTGTTAAGAGGCTTAGGTAATCAAAAGCAATTGTTGAACAAAACTTGTTTGATTCTGATAGAAGATCTTCAGGTAAGGGGAAGTCATCTATCCCCTGTGTTTGTGTGCAGAGTAAAGCATGGCTGTCCTCTGCTGGCTCCATCCTCTGTGCCAGTTTCCTCTAGCCTGAGAGAGTGTTGCCACATCTCAGTTTTCTGAGATACAGCCAACCTCTACCAAACCACATCCTTGGCTGAACCTCCCATTGCAGAGCAAAAATCACTCAGCAGAGAATGAACACCTCAGCTTTAAAGCTCAGAGTCGATGCTGTCTGTTCTGTCGAGTACAGCTTTAGCCATAAAGGTATATTTTGGCTCCTGTAGGACCAGCACTAGCCATCAGCACTGCTTGCTTAAAACTGCAGGAATTTTTAAAATCTTTATTTTTTTCTGTTTTGCTCCCCTCAGTGCTCTGTTACAACATTTCACTCCCACCCTCTTGCACATCTGGCAGATAATAGTAACAACCTTAGTGCCAAATTGAAATCATAATGCTTTCTTCCTCTCTTGACTGCTTCAACTAAGCTACCATCTCCCAGGCTAAGTAACTTCCTTCCTCCAGCTTGTCAGCACACGATGGTGCCTTACCAGCCAATCATTTTAACACAAAACAATCTTTGCAAATGGGACCTGTAGATTATTTTCGCAGTGAAAATCATTAGCAAGGATAATTAACTAAGACTGTGGTGATGAATAGTGCTGCACTACTGATCAGTGTAATAAAGAACAGAAGCCACTAATTACAGATAGCAAGCCTTGAAGCCAATGAGAAATTTAATTTAACGTTGCTACACAGACTCCACGCAGTCTAATGTAACTTTGCAATTATCATAATACAGTCTTGCCACAGATGATGCTTCTGGGAGCATTCCAGGAACAAGGATGTGTGTCCATCAGAATAAAAGGGTTTGTGATCTGTCAGTAACAGCATCTTGAGAGAACAGGTAAAAACCCCTATATCTGACAAGGTACTTGCCTTTTGTGGCCCCCAAATAGGTGCAGAACTTGGATCCATTTCCATCACTCCAAAGGTCTGAGTATCTCTGTGCTGTTTTTAAAGCAGCACCCTGATGTTGTCAGAGATGTTAGATGCACAGTTTCTATTTAAAGCTATCTCAAAATGCCTGGTTCACTGTGTCAAGCACTCCTTTCACTTGGCATGTGCCACAGTCCAGCACATTAAAATGATCCATCCTGGGCAATACAAAATGATGGGAACCAAGCTCATTATCCATCCCCACGTGCAAATACAGCAAACTGTGCTCAACACTGGCTGTGAAACAGCCTCCAGCTGCAGCCAGGTGTTGTATTTCAGACCCTGGAAGAGGCTGCATGAATTAAATGTGTGTGTTAGTCACCAAAGCAATGGGCTGCTTCCACAAATTAAGGCAAACCACATCTCCTGTCAGCTGTCCAGCCTTCCTTTCATATGCAATGGAGTAGCACACTGGGGGAAGGAGGAAGCAATGGGGGTTGCTAGTTTTGCATCTATTTGATCACAGGTTTTGAAAGCTTCTTTATGCCCCCTGCACATTATCTTTGATTACAGAATGCAGTGATTATGAATGGTGCCCTGAATATGTGCTGTCTTGTGTACAGATTAACTTTGCTTTAGGAACTGCAGGATTTTGGAGCTACATTAGTTGAGTGGAGGCAGAATAAGCAGGATTGCCAATAGCTTAGCTGGTTTTTGACAGTAGTATTGATTGCTCTGCTGTAAGGTCCTCCAGTAAGGTAAAAATATCTAAAGGAAATGGGAAGAATACAATAATCCTCAAAACACTTAAAGGCTGGGTAAAAAGAGGTGGGTAACAGTGTTCTCCTTGTCCAGTCTGTGATGGATGAGCATTAATGTGCTTGTAACACAGACTGGAGGAAAGCTGTATATCTGAAAGGTGGTGGGAGAGTCACTTGGACAGCCAGGAGTTCACATGGATTTTTGAGGTGTCTTTTAAAAGCAGGTAGACAAATTCCTGTCAGCAGTTGTGTGGTTTCAAATGCTGCTGCCTTGCGGTAAAGGAAGAGACTGTGTGGATTTGAGGCCCCTTGTAGGTCTATTTTGTATATTTTCCTGTAATTATTGTTCAGATGAGCAATAACTCTTTTTGCACCTGTTATGCAAAGCTCCAGTGTGTTTCAGGATTTCAATTTCTGAATTCTCTAAGTTTGCTAGAAATAACTGTAACCCTGAAGCAGGGTGGGGGAAGTATCTGGAAGCACAGGCTGAAGCAAAACTGGCATAAGTGAGATTAAAAGAAAAACCTGTGAAAGCTTACCCAGCCAAATGAATGTGGAGAGTTGAGCTGAATTCTGGCCAGATGCTGTGTGACCCTTATGCCACTTCTGAGTGCTTCTGTTTGCACTGAACATTTTGATTTTATGCACTCCAATGCAGACACTGGTAGCTGGGGCTCAGCAGCTGTCTATCACTATGTGGGTTTTTTTCAGAGCTGTGTACAGAGGAGCTGGACCTGTGATGGCCCCTATCTGAGCCTGAGGATCAGATATAAATCCAGGGTCAAGGCAGTGCCTCACTACTTGTGTTTGCTTCCTTATTTAATCCATATAACAAGTCAACAATCCTGAGCAAATGGGTGTGGTGAAGGAAACAGTGCAGCGTTTGCATAACTCATCCCAGTTCTGTGCTTTCAGCATGATCCCCTTGGGCTGGGAGTGAACACAGTGAAATTCCCACAATCTTCACCTTTTTGTTAATCTGAAAACATGGTTTCTACGGGCTCCTGCCTGCACTGACACTTTCTGAAAGGCAGCTTTGGGAGTGAGTCTATAGGAGAAATAAAAATAGAAGGCTAATAATGACTTCCATCTAAAAACTGATAATTCAATTAACTCCCAGGGTTCATTTGAATGGGAAAGAATTAGTGTGGCTAGTCACAAAAAGGTACAGACTGATTAAACTATTACCATTGACATCATGTGGTATTAAGGTAATAATACAAATGAGTTTAGCCCTTGTTAGAGCATGAAGAGAGCAAAAGGTTGTGGTCTGCTTCTGCAGAGATGTATCATGATCAAAGGGAGAGCTACAATGCAGAAGTAGGTTAGTCCTCTGCTGAATCTCAGTATCTGCACAGGGCTTGTACTTAAAACTGCCACTTAGGAGTATTTGTTACTTGTACAGTAAGAGAGCTACAGGTGAAGATTTGAGAAGTAACATTGCCATAATTAAAATAGAGAAGGGATCATGACTCCTATTTTTTTACTAATAATGGTATGAAAAAAATAATTGCAGTCTGAAATGTCTCTTTTGTCAATAAAAATTTGTATGAATTTTACTTTTTCCCTATCCGTTGCTATGTGACAGAGATCTCTTTAAATACTCAATTTATCTAGAACAGGTAATTAGACTCACTCAGCTAAAAATAATCCTCCTTTCAGAAACTTGTTTTGAGATATTTAACGTTGCTGGAATGAGCTGGATTAATTGTAGCAAATTGTCAATCAAGTTGTTTCACTGAAGCAAAAATAACCTGTAGACTTCAGTCTCTTCTGTTCTTTTTTCAATGGAGATTTTAACACGTCTTCAAAACTTGAATGATAGTGAAATATGTGGCTTTAGATGGAAAAAAAATATTTGCCTGTAGAGTAAAACGTGAGAGAAGGTGTTTGGTGTGGATGATGGCAAAGGCATTGGTCTGGAAGATTCTGAACTAGCATACAGAAAAGCATCACAAGTTCTAAATTTGATTATATTGGCAAACTTGTACTGTGTAGAGAGGAGTGCAAGGTGAGATTTTAAATTGACAATCCTCCCTTATGCTTAATAATAACCATTACCAAATAAAATGCATATCCCAATATAGTCCTAGCAGAAGAGCACAGGTTATAAGAGAATAGAGCAGAGATGAAGTTCACCAAAGGTGCACGTTGCAATGAATTTTCTTATGTACTTATGAAAGAAGAAAATGTCTAAATTTACCTCAAAGCAAAATATACTCTGGCTAAATCTTACTTTTCATTATGTCTTAGCAATATTTTTAGTAAGGAGCGTGTAGGAGAAAAAAAACTCAGAAAATTAACATTCAGGTAAAATCTG
>VYXF01008414.1:56826-79351 GCA_013397295.1 Polioptila caerulea
AACATTCAGGTAAAATCTGAGCTATGTCCTGCGTGTGGTGTTGCTTTTTGGAACATTTGAATGTTTAAGAGCTTTTAAAAACAGTGTCTGGATGTTTAAACCTGGTTTTAGCAGGTTCTTCTAACAGCCGAGAGGTTAAGTTCCCGAAATATCTCGTTTTTGGAGGAGACAGAGCTTCCTCTTTATTAGGAAGAGATGTTTTCATACCCCATGGTTTGGGAAGTGTGGCAAGGTAACTGATTGGTTATGGTTTCATGATTATTTCATGGTCCTCTTTCTGGGTATTGATCAAGGTGCATAGTTAAGGAGTCATGAGAAATACTGAGAGAGGTAATGGGAAAACAAATAAATATGAGTCTTCATAGATGCATTTTTATGGGACAAGCCACATCATTTCAACTCATATGAGAAAGAAAATTTTAAAAATGGGCACAGGAAGAGTAATCTGGTCCACAAAGAGCTCCAAACCCTAGGACTTCTGCCACCAGCAGTAGCTCATAACTTGTGTTTGAAATGGCAAATTGGGACAGGAAAAATGAACTGCTCTTTGTCTTACATGAGTAGGTTATCCCCAGGACATAGTCAGGAAGAAGAAACATGCAGCCCTTCCTCAACAAACATCCAAAAGAGCCACAAGGAAATATTTAGGTGTTACCTTGCTAATACAGATGGATGCAAACAGCATAGCCTGGTTTAAAAATAAATAGGAAAATACATTCATGTAAGACATGGATATTGTGTTTGAATGGACCAATCTATGCTCACAATACTTTTACCAGCACCCTTCAACCCCTGAGAGTGGAATGTAGGTGGGCAGCAAATATAAATACAGTTGTGTCAATCATCTTTATTATCAGAATGTCGTTTGAGATAATTCACTGAGGGAGATGTGGAAGAATTCCTGAAGTTCTAATAGGAAACAGTTTCAAATAACACATATCTGTGAAAATGTGTGTTAGATTTTCAACTAGACCTTGCATCTGCTGTTGACTTGGAAAAAACTCTACAGAGCATAATGGGAAGTATATGAAATACAAAGTATTATTTTTCCTTGGCACCTTGTTATTTACCAAAAAGTGTCTCACTAATTCAGCTGAATAGATAATTGAATTGCTGTATCTCTGGAGAATCCATGTTGATTCAAAGAAAATCCAGATTATGATTTTCTATTTAATTTTATGTTTCCTTGAAAGAACTTTTAAAAGTGGGAAATATTGTGGGGTTTGTGCTCTGGGTTTAAATTGCAATTAGATTCCAGCTGGAGACTGCAAAACACAGCAGAACCCTTACAGGGAGAGTAGTTTCCTTGGCTTCTATTTTGAGACTCCTTAGTAATATCACCTTGTCACAACAGCTGTTCTGAGAGCTGGGATTGGTGTGAATTTCTCCTCCACTGCCTGGCAAGCTTTAAAGTTGTAATACATTTTTCGGTTCATTTTAGGTTCAGGTATCGCTAGGAGCAATCCTCATGTTCGTCAAAAGAACGAGATGCAAAGATTGCAAAGCAGGAATTCAGGAACTTATGCAAACTGCTCCCAGTTGGAAGCCCCAACTGGGACATTAATGCAAAAGCACCAGGTAAAGAGAAGATCAGTTGCTAAATTTGCCAGGATAAATGTTAAGAGGGACAAAACTGCTGCCAAGTCGCTCCTTTTGCAGACTGGGTGAGCTGGCAGTGGGCCTGAGGAAAGGTCTGAATAAACAAGGAGCAATCCAGTACCTGTATCTTTCCTGTGATTTGTTAATCCCTGTTCTCATCTGGCAGCAAAGTCTCTTGAAGCTACCAGGCCTTTAGCTGTGCTCTTGGAAAAATGATGTCCTCAGTTACAGAATGGAAAGCCACAGTAAATGGCAGGGCTAAGTAGGAGGAAAAGGTTTCTTTGGAAACTGAAGTGACTGGTGTGGTGAATAACAGAGGCATTTGAGATGGTTTTTTTTTCTAATTGCATTGCCTAAAAACTTCTGCCACTGTTGGCTGGTCTTCACTCTCTCTTTGCCATTTGGTTGGTCTAATCAGGGAATATTTTGGTAAGGGGATGGTCCCCAGGGTGATCTCTCTGGTGGTAATTTTTAACCATAGCCTTTAGAAGCTTTCTAAATTTCACAGATGAAAGCTTAAAATCCAGCAAAAATATTTTTACTGTCCTTATTGGGAGTAGTCTGCCCACTCATGGAGATCCTTGAGGAGAAAGGGTCAGGTGTTGGTGCCAGTTTGGGAAACTCCTCTGTCCTCTGCCCCTCAGTGCTGGCTCAGGGTGCAATTGGTGACAGCAGCTGCCAAGTGCCAAGGATGGCTGGGACCTGCTCAGCTCCTGGGTGAAGGCCATGAGTGAGAGCCTGAGATGGAGGCTTTCCACAACAAGAGAAGATGGTTTAAAAAGACAGTAATCCTAGCTCAAAAACATGCTGATAGATAATCCACATTTCAGTTATAGATTCCTTTGCTTGTGAAGATGCCTGATTTTCAGGCACCTCTTTCTGAAAATGTAGAGAAACATTTCCCTGCTCACAGAGTGTAGATGTCTATTTCCAATCCAAGTTTCCTGCTCTGAGCATCCTTCCTAAGGCCTATCAACAGTCTCATAGCAGGCAGCAGGGTACCTTGGGACTTTGGTGCCATGATTAATTCACTCAGCACTGCTTGGTGCAGGGTTCAGATGAAATATCAGTGTGAGTCTAAGAGGAAAGGGAACCTGCTTTCATCCTGGTTACCAGCCTTGGCATCAATTGTTTTATTCCTGTAAATATTTGCAGATTTGACAGGACAAATCCCCTGTGTCCTGGTAGCCACACAGCTTTTATCGCTTTCTCTGAAAGCCACATCTCAGTATCCCACAAAACCCTGCTTGGGAAGGAGAGAATGTCATTGCATTGCTGATACAGTAAATCCCAGAGTCACCAACTTCATAAGGAAGTTAGGATTTTATTTATTGCTGCCTGACACAGGGGCAAACAGAGAATCAGGAATAGATCTGAGGTGTAGTCTGCATTTGTTTTCCCCCTAGGCTTTTCTTTGGCAGGTTTGTAACACCAGCCAAGTCAGTGTAGCCTGTGATTTAAAACATAGGTTGTGATTGTGCATGTATCCAAGCCTGGCTTTGGAGAACAACTAGGCAGCACAGTTAAGGGCATGTAAATATTCATTATTCATAATGAGCAGAAACTTATGTCTGTTATCATTAACATTTCTGTGGGTGTTGCTACAAGAGTGAAGCAGTTTGAACAGAAGGGCAGCCTGTTTCTGAGAAGTGGGTCTGAATTGTTGTGGTCAGAGTAAAACCAGATTTGCATCCTTGCTGTTTTGCAAGTTAGTTATTTTCAAAGATTGCCCACCCCCCTTCAAAGCTATTATTAGGGAACTAAACAACTTTTCCAAATATCTTAGCAGGGATAGCATTGAAAATAATTCTACTGGGAAACCCTTCGTGAGCTGAAAGAGATCCAGTCAAATAATGTTATTTCTATTTATGAGCCAAAAACAGGTTCATCAGCTCTTTCTGCAGATCTAGGAGGGTCTCTGGGACTCCTCTGCATCACTGCACAGGAGCAGCTGGTTGTGGTGCAATTTTTCAAGCTGAAATGTGCTTTCCTCCCTGGGCTCAGGCCTGGGGACAGGTGCCAGAGAGCCCCTTGGCTCCCCCTGGTCCTCAGGGCACTCTGGCCATGGGACCTGTCACTGCTCTGGTCCCCAGTGCTGGCAGGGCTGCTGGCAGTCTCATGCTGGGCTGGAAAAGGAACCCGCTGCCACAGGCTCCTTCCAGCCCTTCCCTCAGTTTTTCTGCTCAAACCTGGTAATATGGAAGGTTGAAAGGCAACTGCTTTAAAAAGGCACATCTGTGGGCCATGGTCCCTGCTAGAGCAGCAGGGCCTGTGCTGAAAGCACAGGGCAACAGGAGAAACGGTGACAAAGGAAATTAAAGCCAGTGCTGGGATCATCTTTGGGTCTGTAGAGTTCACACCTACTGAAAAGGGCTTTGATACCAAGGAAGCTGCTCATTTGAAAACATGAACATAAAGCAGAAAGGGACTTGCAGCCCCTATTTTAATATTCTAGTTAGTGCTGGATCTCTGTAGCTTAGTTTGGCAAATCATTTATCTTTTCTCATTAGTGATTAAGTGTATCTGTGCAAATATTCTTTTCTCTGTAGCTTTTGTGGGATTTTTCTTCCTCTCTGCACCAAAATACTTCCTTTTTTTTTCTCCCTAGAGAACAAAGAAAATAGATTTTCTGACCATATGGCTATTGCAAAGTGGTTTCCCTGGCAACTGGAACCTACAGAACTTCTTAAAACTTTTTCCCTCTGTGGATATTTTTTTTTCTTTTTTTTTCTTTTTTTACTGGTTTGATTTCAGAATCTTCTCATCTTCTCCAAAATCATTACAACAGGTGGAACAGAGGTTAACCATGAAGGCCCTGGAGCGAGCTAGGGCCCTGGTGTGTGCTAGAGTTGGGATTCATTTGCTTTGATTTGTTCAAGTCCTTTTAGCTCTGAAGATGTTTGGCTCTATTTGTAGGGCATTTCATAAATTCCTCCTGGAATTAGTGTGGGATTCTTTAAATAAACACTTACTGAAATGTGTCCAGTATGGCTTAAGAAAAAAAAAAATCAAAGGTAACTTGAAAAGGGAAGCCAATTGGACTTTATATAGGCACAAGCATCCTCTTTGCAAGAAGCTGGCTGGGTCCTGCTCTCCTGTGGTACCAGACCTGGGACCAATCTGTGCTGCCCTCCCCACCTGCCCCGAGTGCTTTGCGGTCTCTGCACCTGTGTGGGGAAAAAAAAGGCAGGGAAAACAAAAACCACTCTTTCTCCTCTTCTTCTTAGGCATGGCTCTGCCTCTGGAGCAAACAGAGCTGCTGCCCCTCCCCTTATCCTGAAGTGCAAAAATATGTAAAATATCATTTTCTGTGTACTTGGCCTTTCTTTTGGTTTCAGTGACAAATCAAAAATCTGCTCTTAACCAATGTGTAAGAGAGCACTTCTCACAATAAATACAGCCTTGTCCTAAACACCCATGTGCACATGAACAGCCTCCCTGCTTTCCTGTGAACTACAGTTTCCACCTATTGCTTCTGTGGATTTAGAATTCACTGTATTTTCCTAGACCAGAATAGAAAAGATGCTTCAAGACTCCCATCCCAAAGAAGTCAAATTACAAAATCAGGTTATAGGCAACTTGGAGAAACACAAGTAAAGGAGGGCAATTTGGAAACCACCTGAATTAATGAGTAAGTTTTCAAAAACCAGTAAGTAGTTTCATTAAAAAATTAATAGCGTTTTTCAATTTCCTATTTTCTTTGAGTGAAAGAAACAAAAGAAAACAAACAAAAAAATCCAGAAAGCCTTGCTGTAAACAAATCCCCCAGGTTCTCATCATTAGCCAGTAAAACACACAGGACAACAGATGCTAGATTTGAATTTTTGCAGGGTAATATATGCATTCAGTGTCCCCAAGAAGATTTTAAAGCACATTTTCTGCAGCCATCTAAATTATTCATCCTGAAACCCTCTGTTTCACATACAGTGTTAGAAGGGAAAACACGAAAGAATGCTGAAATAAATAGTCATGATATGCTGCTAAAGTAGGGACAACCTTTTAGGAATAACCAAACTCAGTGCTGAGAGGAATTACACAGCAATAGGAATCACTGTTTCAGTGTTTAACCCTTTATATCCTCTGCTCAGAGTGCTGCTGGGAACAGCAGAAGATTTACTCTGGAAAACCACAAAAGCACTCCTAGACAGGCATTAGGGATGGACTTTGTTATACTGCCTGGCTGTTTGCAGAAGTATTTGGGGAGCCTTTCTCTTTCAGTAAAAGGCTGTTACTTCTGGAGCCTGAGCCAGCTTTTACTGGTCCTGACTGTTCTGCCCTTTTGGCATGCTATCCATTGACCTTTTCCTTAGATCTCAGCCATCCAGCCTTTCCTGATCCATGTGTGGATCATGATTTCCATCTTTATCCCCATGGGCACAGAACTATCTCTGCCTGCTTTACCCTGATAGTGTCCCTTCAGGTGCCAGATGCAGTTGTCATCCCACCTTTGGCTGCTGAGCCAATGTAGATTGCTGCTCTTCTGTAGGAAGAGACTAACTGGAATATCCCAAGAGCTATAAAGGAGCAGCCATTTGATTTAACTTGAATTATTTATCATGGAAAAATCTAATCTTGGGGTATAGTTTAATACTGGATTGAATTTCAGCCAACAGAAGAAGCCACCTACAGAGACACAAAGAAAAGGATCCTGTCAGCCCATATGTTTTTACAAGATGCACCTCACTGTGCACTCAAGGAGTTAATTAATTATTCAGGCATCTTCAAACACAACACCAGGCAACTTTACAGAGCTCACAAGGAGTGAAACTTCTGGACAAGACTTTGGCAATAATATGTTGACGACAGCTGGGACTTGCTGAAACCTTTGGTAGCCTGAAAATACCTGGTACTGTGGGGTGGCAGTGGGACCAGGGAGCAGCTGGCCACAGGAGATGAGCTGAGGGTGGGAAGGACCCTGACTGTGCTCAGCTCTTTTGCACTTCTCTCCAGAGAAAGGCAAGAGAAGAGTGACTGACTATCATGGAGAAAGCAGCATTTTTTCACAGCATTTTTGTGTTTACATGTATGTGGCCATCATCTATTACATTCTTGTGAAATTAGGGGGCTTTTTTAATCAGGATAGCTTGAGAGCAATTACTTGTTTGCATGTTAATGGCTCCTAGATGAGATTCATAAATAGTGAAATATTTGATGTCAAATTATTTAGAAAGAAAAAGGTAAAATCTAAGCTACTTCCATGAGCTGTCAGGATTGTTGAATGATGTACTCAACAGAAGTTTTCTAGGAAAATGGGCTGAGGTATTAGTCTGGAAACTTTACTTGTTTATGGCAAGTTACAAAGGGATTTTTGGTGAGGACAGTTTCTCTCACCTTTAGAGGTGTTTTTATGAAGAAAGGTGACAAATGTGTTGCAACTTAAACCATTTCAAGGGAGTACTTAGACCTTCTGCAGAAAGAACAGCTTAGATATTTGGTACTGAATTCTTCTTGATTGCTTTGTGCTGGCTGTACAGCACACATTTTTATTACTAATTCAAAGTATTTTCTGGAGCAAACACATTTTCAGGTTCTATTAATACATGCACATCTCAGGTACCTGATGGCTATACCAAACATTTTGTTTTGCTTGTTTCTTTTGTTTGATGAACCATGTCTTAGTCCTTCTTTTGCCATTATTTGTGGGCTCTGACCTGGGTCAGTGTTTGGCCATGCAGGATTGCTGGTGCTTGTGATATCTGTGTTCTGTGTTAGCCCGTGCAGAGAGCAGGGGGTGCCTGCAGTGTCCTACACCTGGCTGAGGCTGCTGTGGTTTGCATCCTGAGCACACTCTGAGCCAAGGAACCCAGGGAAGCTTTTCCATAACACGTGGGCACTGGTAAAAGGCACATCCAGAACGAGTATTGAAATGCCCAGCACCAAGGGGCCCCTGGCCCCAAGAGAGGGTTGGTTGTACCAGTGCCACATGGCTGCAGGAGCTGCCCTGGCTGAATCAAAAGGTCCTGGCAGGTGTTGTAGACAGGCCCTGTCCCTGCTGACACGTGCCAGGAGAGGGATGCAGGACTCATGGCAGTGATGCTGCCCACCAGAGGTAAGTGCCTGTTACAGGGCTGTGGTTCAGTTTGCACAGACAGAAATTTTCTCATTCATAACCTGCAAGTCACGAAAGGTTTGGCAGATGTAGGACAAGATCTTCACATGTCAGCAGCTCTAGTCTCTGCTTTTATTGCCCTGTAAGAACTAATCCTGACATCTCTAACCGGCAGTATTTGTGAGATACCTCAAAGGTTTCAGTGTAAGGATTTCAGGTGTTCTTGACACCCTCCTCCATACAAATTCATTTGCTGCTTTCACAAAAATTCATATTTTATTATAATGCAAATAACAAACTCCTTCAGATATTCATCTCTTCCTACTCACAGACTTCCTTTTCAACTCTGTCAATGATTTCTTTTTTTGTCTGTTTTTTTCAATTGAGTTGTGATGCTCTGATAAAGAGCATCAAAGATCTAGTAATGTGTCAGTGTCTGATTACTACGTCAAATTATGATTTTTAGAGAAAGTCTGTAGTAATGGAACTTTTCTGAAACCCATAAATTTTTCTACAGCTTTAAAGACACTGCGGTTACTTAAGTGCTTCTTATACTTTCTATTTGAAAATATTTTATTGAAATAATTTGTATACAAGCTAAATACAAGCATGAACATGCTCTTGTGATTAAGTATTCCATTAAGTCTTTGCATGTTACTTCAAAGAAATATGTCTGAACCTGTAACAGGAGCACTGTCAAGGTTTGGATTGCTTGGCAAGGGTAGCAGAGTTCTGTTTGTGGGTACTAGTGGAAGCAAACTCTTTTTCTTGTCCTTCCTCTCTATCCATTACAGGTTGTATCAACAAAATATCACATTTCCCACTGTGCTTGGTAGAGGGGGCTATAACATGGGACATGCATAATCTGGAAATCTTTACATCTTAAGGGACAATGATCTGGGAGCAAATAAGGTGCTCAGATTCAGGCTAAATTTACTGTATCTCCAGAGAGAAATCATCTTTGAGTAAAGTCACATGCTGCACCTCATTTTCAGTTACATTCTTTGTTCTACTTGTAGTAGAAGCAGAAACAAAAAAATTTGGAAGTAGAAACAAAACCACCCTGGATAAACTGAGCACTAAATCTTCTGGAAGGTTAAGATGGCATTTCAGCAGACTTGGTCTTCAGGATTGAAGAAATTAAAACACAGAATTAAAAAAAATGTATTTTCTAATGAGTTTCTTGCACCATCATTTTGTGGAATCAGTCTTCACCAATATCCATTCCTTTAAACTCTGTGGTCAGGGATTAAGTCAATATTAAGAATATGGTGACTTTATCAGAGATGAGCTGTTGTATTTAACTGTGATGGTGCAATCAAGCTTTTCCAAAAAATTGTAAATGGCCCTTGACTAAATGAGGCTTATTCAACTGGATGAAATGTATTTTTTGTCAGTTGGCAGGATATTAACAAGCTTGAAGCCTTTTCTAATTCAGTAATTTTTGGCAGAGGAGTGCTGCTGAAAAGGATTAAGTGCTCCAGCCTCTGCATATGGTGCTGAAGGGAAGTGTTTTACCTTAGAGCAGTGCAGTAGCTTTAAAACTCTCCTTGCAGGAGAAGTCTGCAAGAGAGGTGGGAGATACTGATCCCTCTCTTTTTTGATCAACATTGTATTATTTGGGGTAAGCATCCTTGCTGCAGAGAAGTTAAAATGTCCTGTAATACTTTAGTGAGAGAAAGAATGTCCCTGACTGGAGTAAGAGAGTGGGGAGTGTTTGTTCCCTGTCTGCACTGCAGGCAGAACCCACTTTTCACAGGGATTCTCACAGGCTGCTCCTATAACTGTCAGTGACACAAAGCCACCTATGCAGGAAAACCTGGGGTCCTGTGGCATGAAGCACCTTGATTCTAGTGTAATTAATATAGGAATTCTGTTTCTGCACTATCCTTTACCTCTACACAGGTTTGGCATCATAATGATCTAAAACATAATCTGTATATTGAGATTTTATTCTGTGTTAAGTTTAAAATGTGATCTGAAAATGGGGTAAAAAGCTGAGGTAATAAAAGTTGGAATTAAGGAAAGATAAATAATAAAATTATTTCCCATATCACTGTTCATTTTATTAGCTGCCAGTCTCTTTGTCAGTTTGTTGCCCCAGATGATGTTTTCTCCTTTTCCACTCACACTCATATTTAAATCGATCAATATTTGTATTGTGCTTGCTGGCATCATCTTGTCATTTGTACATTTGTGCAAGTCCCATTTTTGTCTATTGAGCCTTACCCGGCTCCAAAAAGCAGATATAAGTTGTGGTGCCTGCCAAGGCTGACCTTTAGTGTAATTTAAATATCATTTCTAAGCCCAGAAAGCAGGAGATGTTTTAGTGTTTGCACATTTCGGAGAAATGCCAGTGTCCCACTGTGGAAGAGACAGCACGGTACAGAAGGGATGGGAAAGCTCCTGTACAGGAAATCAGAGCCTCCCCCCCAGCAGCCTTTGCTTCCAGCATGCAGATGGTATTTATTCTGATTGAAAGCTTCCCATGAGGAAGAAACCCAAGATGCCTGACAAGTCCTGTCAATCCTCCTTGCTGTTTTCTTCTCCACCTTGTGTTCTGCTTTAGACTATTCATTGCTATGTGGGTTTTTTCCCTACTGTGCAATGCAATGCCTTAGAAGTTGGGCACAGGCTGTGATATTCAGCTTGATTTTATTTTTTTTTTTATTTTATATGGCAACCGGTTATTGATTGTAGAGTTTATCACAGTCCTGCTATATTAGGTCAATTAAATTTGTGTGGTTGCCTTTGTAAACTGAGGGTCTCACTTTTAACATGTTTGCAATACAATTTATCTAAACATTTAGATTATATTTTGTTTCATTTAGGACTATTGAGGAAATAACCTGTTCTGTGTGATGCATTTTTTTTTTCTTAAAGATTTCTTTGACTCCAGTGTCCCCTGTGTTTTCTCTACTGACAGCATCCAGAAATACCTCAGAAAAATGAAAATAAGTGAGATACGTTCTCTCCTTGTTTTGCTTGTTCCAGCAAACATTCACTTAGCCGAGCTAACGAAGAGCTCAGCAGCCACACAAGACTTGTTTATGTTGTTATGGGCTGTCTGTGTAATCACTTCCAGAGCCAACAGAAACCTAAAGGAAAAAATTGCCAAGCTGCAGCTGGAGGACTGCAAACAATCCATGACATTTGGTGAAAGTTTAAATTAACATATGTTATAGCAGACAACAAGCAAACAGCTGGGGAATTCGACAGCTGTTGCCCATAAATAATGTTACGTTATCAGCACCTATATTTATATGAAATTTTACTGGGGAAAGATGCAAATCAGTATTTCATTCCTTAGCAACGTGACTGCGCTGTAGGAAGAGCCCTGGCTGTCTCCAGTGTGTGCCACGTGCTGCACTATCAGCCTCGGGTCCTCCCAAGCTGCCACCTGAAACCCGAGGTCTGGGCTCTTAAGCAGGGAAGAGTTTCCAGATTTTCAGAAAGGTTTTCTCTCTGCTGATGTAAAAGGGCTGAAATTATATTTTTGTTCATCAGTGTTCGCGTTGTTGGGCTCCAGCCTGATGTGTGGTTGGTGTTTGTTGTTTTTAGTGTTTGTATTGCCTTCTGAAATTGGACAGGGGACATCTTTTACTCTTTAGACAAAATATTTTCTACTTATTGCATCTTAAATTTTGTCGTTCTTTCTCTCTCATCCAGAAAGATACAAACTTGGCAACTGTGTTCAAAATATGTTAAACATACAACAGAAGTCTCCCTCCTGACATAATTCTGTTAAACAAGTGGGAAAAGGGGCTTCTCTGTGCTTCAGAGTTGAATCTCTCTGGTTCAGAGTTCATGTTAAAATAAACACAAGATTTAGCATTGGACTATTCAACTCCTTACAGACCTGTAATCAATGAGCTTAACTGTTGATTATGGATGGTTACTGAATATTATCTGGTTTTATAGTCATCATTGATACAAGGGTTTCATATTCATTTCTTCCAAGTTTTCTAGCTAACATCTGTTTACTTACAAATTCTCCAGGGCAACTATATGAGTTACAATTGATATTTTCCAAAAGTGATCAGACCTGTACAAGCAGTTCAAAGAAAACTTGTGTCACGTCAGTTGTCCAACTGGGTATTTTTCATTAGAGTGGGGAGAAATGTGGCTTTTACTTCCAAGGAGAATTGACAATCTTGCTCAGGAAAGTAGTTTCTTTGTGAAACTAGATAATAATTTATGTATTTTAAGTACAAAGGCTCGTGTTGGCGACTGCTTATGCTAAGGAATATATTCACAGGGAATATGTGGAGCTTAAAAGGAAACAGATGAATGAAAAAATGGTCTTTTTATCATCAGCACACTTGGCAAATTGCTTTTAAATAGCACTAATACAGATAGAAGATACATTAAGACAGCTATTTAATTCAGGCACTTTGCCAAGAATAGGCAATGATGTTGTTTACAGTTTATTAATACTGAGTAGAGTGAAATTATATTCAATTTTAGTATCTGGAGAAAACATGGCTTACTGAAAGGTCAGACAATTGAAAGGCTGCCCAGATTCTACAAAATGCAGGAGCTGAGGGTGTGATCCTGGAGAACCACAGTAAGAGTATCAGAAGAGTCAAACCAAAAGAAACTTGATCAGGAAGGTTCATCCTCTCTAATTGCAGCATCACATTCCTTGCAATGCAAGTTATTATATATGCTGACTCTCTTTAAGCTGAGCAATGGCTATGTGAGAGTAAGTGGAAACTGGAAAAAATAATTGCAACTCCAGGCTGAAAATTGGTGTACCTGACCCAAAACTACTTACAGGCAATTTGCCATGCCTGGCTTTAAGAGAAGTGAGGATCCATTTAAAGCAACCAATTCGCAGCAGCAATGACAGAGATTTGCAAAGCTCTACCAAGTTGCCACAGTTACTGGGGAGGAACAAATTGGGTCATTTGTCATTGAAGATAGTTGGGTTTTTTTCCTGCTTGTGATATTTCTTTTCCCTGCACCCTGTGTTGTGAAAACCTGTTACCATCCATCCTCACAGTCTTCAAATATGCCCTGCAAAAGCTGGCAGGTTCAGTGGGTCTATCTGGGATACAAAACATTCAGAATAATCCATCACTTTTCCCTTGGTTTTGGTATTCCATTTTTCCCCCCTTAAGTTGTCCTTTGGTGTCCTGGTAGCTAAGAGTGATAAACTCCAGTTAAATAACATCATTTAGTGACAGAGAAGACTCCCCATACTGCTTTGTCCTAGAGAATGAAAAAAAAAAAAAAAAAAAACCAACAAAAAAATCCTTCAACTGGAGGGTTTCTGAGAGAATTGGGAAGTACAAGAAGATGGCACACAACTCACTGCGTTGCAAGTAATCTCCATCTGGGAAAAAGAAATGATGTGTGAGGAGTGTGAAATTGAAATCAACCTTTATAAATACACACAGTAATGTTAATTTAACCTCTGCCAACACTGTCTATTAAAATTTTTTTGGACAAAAGACTCAAACTATCCTGCTCTTACCTAGGAAGGAATCTTTGTAGCCAAAAGATATTGGAAATAATTTCTTGAATCAAAGATCATGGATTTAAATTCTGGAGATAGATCTTAGCTTCAACCTGCACTAATGCCAAACTCTTCTTGCCTCAGTTATTTTCATGCACAATTTGCAGCAGGAACCTGATGGGAGAATGTCTTTACTTTCCTCCCTCTCAGGACTCATTAATGGCTGCAATGAATCTGTTCTGGTGAAAAAAATGGTATTGTTGTAGGGTCATATGAGCACCCACTAGTAAGGCTGGGGGATAGTGTTATTTTTTGGCTGTGCATCCCAAAAAAAAACTAATTAAAAAAAAGGAACTTAGCCTAAAAGTCTCAGTATCACACAAACGTTAATTCCATATGTCCTGTGGATACCTGTATAGACTGAAAACTTGGAGAGTCCTTTCCACACACCTATGTTTCTGTCTTTTTCTTTGATTTCTCTCACTTAATCTCTGTCTTTTCATGTTCTGATTTTCAGCCTGGGATGATAACAACGAATTATAGGCCACATAAAATGGTCTGTATTTATTTTTGAAATGAGAAAAAACGGTGTGCTTGTTTCTGATTTCTGCAGCAACAAAAAGAATGTGTCTTGATGATAATTAACCTGACTGAGAATGCAAAGTAGCACTTAAGTTATTCCTTCAGCCACTATGTATAACATAAGTGGTCTTCTAAACAGACAAAAAAATCAAGGGCATGGTTTACATATCTAGCTGATTGTTGTGCAAGCTCACTCCTCTGATATCCTCGGATGTGTCAGAAGAAGCCAAGTTGCCATTTCAGTGCAGAGAAGTGTGAAAACAGAGTGACCATTTAGAATGCTGCTGAAGGATATCATGAACTAAACCCTAACAAATGTAAGTAAATGTGACCTTTAACATGTTTAGCTTTAGGATACTTGACTAGGGGTTTGTAATCCACGTGCAGTAGGAAATGGAGAATGTGTTGGGTTTGATCACGTGGAAGTGCAGGGTGGCAGGCAGGTGTGCTCGGGGGAAAGGATGATGTTACTGGTCACCAACACTGGAGAAAAGGAAACAGCTGCCAAAAGTGAGGGCTCCTGCCCTGCTCGAGAGGAGAGGCCATGTGAAAGATCAGTAATTGCACATCTGCTGGGAAAAATCCCCACGATAAGATTGTGAATACGGTCTGGGAAGGAACTAGGGAACCTGGTCTTTCTGCTGCTCACAGCTTCTGTCTCCTGCAGGCAGCAGAATGAGGGGCATGAGGATTTAGATAGAATACACTGATGCATGCAAAGGAAAGCCAGCAATGGGCTGGGAAATTAGGGGCCATCTACAGCCATTTAACTTTATTAATCAGAGCTGTCGAGCACTGAGGAAAAAATTGTGTACTACAATAATGTGGTTGATGGTGACTACTGTAACGATTATAAAGTTCTTGGAATAATGATAAATATGAACAAATGCTCTAACAATTTCCTTCTCTCAAAATGAATAACTGTGTGATTAGTGGAATTGTGTTTTAAAGTTTAAAAGAAATAAATAACTGTAAGCCAAGGTAGCAAATGGGAAATAAAAATGCTTCTTTTACAAGGAAAATTAATTTTAGCAGGTCACTAAAAATGACCAATCGTGTGAGCCATGTAGTCAAGAGCAAGTTTTTCTTGCTGTGCTGTAGCCTGTAGGTAGTGAAATCTTTGCTCTGAAGGTTGTTACTTGTCACACTAATTGTGTTCAATTCTGCTGCTATTTCATTCTTTGGTAGGGCTAGATTGCTACAGCATCTACAAAGAGTGTGTGGTTTTTTCACAGTCTTTGAATAAAGACTGACTGACCCAAAAATCTAAGCAAATTAAGTCTTGTCCTCTACAAATCTTTCCCAAATCAGAACCTTGCGTGGTGTGGCCCTGGACAGACACTTTGCCAAATGTACCCTTGCATTCTTGCTTTCAACTCAAGTATTTGTAAACAAGTGCTGTTCACTCACATATATTCCAGGGGCAGCATACATCTTGCACTTAATCTAATATTGAATACTGGGATGTTCTCATAATTGCTGTTCCACAGGTCTATATCCTGCAAGAAGATATTTAAAGAGAGAAATTATGTGAAGGCAGCTCTCTAGCCATAATTCATTTCTTTATGCATCTATTGCCTAACATAGTTCATCTAGTGATGCTGATTAAGTAAATAGCTAATTAGAATGATACAGGTTTCCAAAAAAACCCCAAACCTGCCAGCCCTTATGCCCCATGGACAAATAGGAGGTGAGAGCTGCCCTGGTACATCACTGGGGATTTCTCATTTACAGCTCTGATATACATTTATACATTTATGCATTACGTATAATATACTTTTATATTGCCTGAGGATCTTACCCTCAAGATTTATTCTTTTCCCTTCAGCAAATGGACAAATTTCCCCATCTTTCATGTCTCAAATTTTAAGTCAGAAGGGAATGAACCTGGAGAATAATGAGGGGAAAAGGAGGTCCAAAGACAGGAAAAGATAATAAGGAGGATTTCTAACACAAAAGTGAAAATATCCTCCATGGTATATTCGGGCTAGTTCTTTGTATTGCCCTAAGACTGTACAAGGAATAACCCTGACAGGATGGATATCTTGGTGGAAGGTTTTCCCCATCCTGAAACTTCTCTAGGGGAGTACTGCTATGTTTTCTTAGATGGCATAATTTTGTACGTGTATTTGCACAGGCAGTGCTCAGTGTTTTGACAAGAAGAATGCCCCATTTTTTATAATTAGACCCTTCCACAGATATTAACACATCTTCTCTTTTTCTAGCTTGGCCAGTGTTGCTGATGTGACTTTAGATTTGAGAACTCTCCTTGGCTTCTGGTATTCCTTTTCTTAGATGATGAGGACCATTTCCAGTATTAGTAGAGAAGCAGCAGGTAGCACAAGCTGTATTTTGTTCAGTGAAACACATTCCAGATCACGGATTCGGGGTGTAAAGCAAGCTTGCTGCTGGCCTTTGGGCTGAATGTCATTAAAGACAATGTCAAGATATGCCCTGAGTATTATTGCTGCCATCGTGTCCCCCTGTACTCATGTACTGCTCAGTCTGCCCACACAATCTTTACACCATTGTGTTGGTTACTTTAGTAGAGCAATCTGTCTTATTCACAGTCTGCTTTGTAATACTCCTTTCATAAACCCTGCAAATGAACCTTTGCGTGAAATTCCAGATTTCTGCGAGCACTTCACCTCGCTGGACAACAATTCTGAGTTTGTGGTGAGGATCCTCCTCATTTGGTGCAAATAGTGTGGTCAAAAAACAAAATGCTGCATGCATGCATTGGAGACTGATTAGATTGATGGAGTAGATTAGATCCATCTCATCCACTTTCAATTCAAGTTAAAACTTCATCCCATCTCAAAGTGATTCTTAGAAGGAGGAAAGGAGAGAAGGAGATCTGTTGGTTTTTTTTCCTGTGGCGAGATCTTGTTAAAATTCTTCTTTGAAAGTGCTGGCCTTTGTGGAGGGCATACACATCTTGATGAATCAAACCTTCAGCTTTGAAATTTGGAGAGGAAGGGCAGCCCAGGATGACATGGGAGGTTGTGATTTTGCTGATAGTTTTCCAAGGCTATTGGGTAGTTTGCATTTTTGAAGATCAACAGTTGCACTTATGGCTTTTGAATGATTTCAATTTTTTACATTATTCTAAATTTACTCTTTGGTTTGGTAGCAATTTGTTTGTTTAGTAACAATTTGTGTTTATTATTGAGCTTCTCAACTGTGGCAAAAAGCAGACCAGAAGAAAGGAATTACTGGTATTTCCCTCAACAATAATCATTCTCCTCAGTGGTCTCTTCAGTTTTTCTCATTTTCTCCTCCCCTTTAAGAATGTAATACCTAGAAGTCAGGCTTTGATACTGGATCTAGTCTTTAAGATTTTGTTCTATACAGTAACTTCTGGATGATTTCCATTGTGTAAGAATTATATTATTGAAGGATAAAACCAGATGTATAGAAAATATTATGAAACCTATGTGTAGTAAATATAAAAGTTCTGTAATATGGATTAGTGGTTTCTTTGGGGTTTTTTTTGAAGCATGTGTGACTATAATACTCTATTTGTACACAACATATTAAGGTGTTATTTTGTTACATTTGATCAGCTATATTCTGATTGAGTTACATTTATGATTTTCTCCTCTACATATAAAATTTTCCTTTAAACAAACCTGATGTCAGTGTGGAAGAATAGGAATTATTCAAATTAGGTTGAAGCACCAAAGCTGACAAGTGTCTCCCAGAATGAAAGAAGGTGCAGGTAGAGCATGTTTCTGAAATCTGTTTAATGCCAGCACACACAGATCTGAAATGTGAGGGTGAACTTATCACCCAGGCAGCTCTGATGAGCTCCTTTTTCACAGTAATTTTGTGTCTAAGGGCCACTGGAGCTGTGCTGCTCTCTGAGTGTGTGATTCTTTCTCAGAATATTTGCATAAATGTGATGTTTGCTCTCTGGGACAGAAAGGGATCCTGCTTGTAAGGAGGAGAATGTTGAGGGAACCTCTGTCCAAGTGTGTCAAACACTCAGCATATTCTCCTGCTAAACTGAGTTTATCCCTCTATAGGCTGCAGTACCAATGAGTCACAAACACAGTGCTGGTGAGACCACTTTTTGATTGAGCAATCCCTTCTGTGACTTTCCAAATCACAATGTCAGGTAGTCAGACTGTTTGCATGTGCCACAAAAGTTTTTTCTGCTAGAAATGGAACCTCCACTCTGCCTGTTTATGTTTGGAATCTTGAGTTAAGTTTCTGCTTTCTTAGAATTAAACGTTAGAAATAACATCACTCACATCTAAAGTGGAGGAAGATGAAGCCCAGTTTCTTATTTTGCCATTAAATAAAGCTTAACTGCTATCCATTCCTTCCACATGATTAAATGAGAAGTGGAATGACTGAAATTGTAGTTAATCATAATTTGAACTTTGTTTCCTTTTCTATGTATTTAAGCTTTAATTTTCTCTTTAACTTTCTTTCCTCATCTCTGCTTTAGCTAATTGCTGCACCATTAGTATCCATTCTTCTTGGTTTCAAACACCCTCTTACTAAATTTT
Organism: Polioptila caerulea; assembly: GCA_013397295.1. Taxonomy (NCBI): domain Eukaryota; kingdom Metazoa; phylum Chordata; class Aves; order Passeriformes; family Certhiidae; genus Polioptila; species Polioptila caerulea. Next base: position 75,035 of record VYXF01008414.1, read on the forward strand.
TAATGGTATTTCTTTAGGAACACTATTTCCTATGTCTTTCAGAATTATCAGCTGAGACTGTTGTCAGTAATTAACAGATCAAAAGAGCACAGTGACTTAAATGTAATATTGCATGTGCCATGGCAATTGCTGCTGATATTCAGGATGTTTATTAATATCTGGGACTACTTGTCCTTTCCCAGCCACTACATTTCCTGTGTGACCAAAAAGGACATAATGTGAGAGACATGGTCTGTGATCTGGTCTGGATTTTCCTTAAGGTTTCTTCTTTCCAAATGCCATTTCTTTCCTGTGCTGTTCTGGAGGGCTTCTCCCTTTCTCCCCAAGCTGAATCTGTTCCAGGAGAAACTTTTTTGCATTTTACTTATGGAGAAAGTAAGTTCTATTTGTCTTCTGCCCCTATAAGACTTGCACCAGAAGATGTTGGCTGTTGTAGGATGGCAAGAATTTTCTTCTTCAATTGATATTCTGGAGAGAACCAAACCTAAACTAAGGAAAAATGAAATGGCAATGAACAATACCAGTCTGTATCCAACAGGAACTACTAACTGACCTTATTTTCAACCAGCCAGACCTTCCCTGATTCTCTGCATGGTCTGGGAGCATCTCTCCATGATGAAGAGCGGGTTATGAGTTAGGCTTTGAATTTTATCCAGGTGGCAATTTTACCCCAGAGATGAAAACAGAGGTTTCAGGTAACTTTGGCACTGGCTATTTATTTTTCATAGGAAAGGAACATAAGAAAGGATTCTGGGCCTATGTTTTAGGTTCAAGCCAAGAAGACAATAAGCTTTGGAATAGATAAATTCTGAACTGAGGCAAATAATGTCAGATTTAAAGGATGACATTTTAGAAATGACCAAATTTCAGTTCCCACTAATGAGTGCAGCTCCTACTAATGAGTGCAGCTCCAACTGCAGAAAGATAGCAAGTAAATAATGCGACATTTTGCCTTCAGATATTCCGTGTGCATGGGCCTTAACCACTCTGAAAACATGTTGGTGCTGGTAACTTGGACAGGTGATGTAAGAAATGTGTAGGATAACATTGCCTCTGACCACATTTTACTGTGATGAAAGAGGTTCCCAATCAAAACCACAGAAAATGAAAAGGCAAGAACTGGCAGCACATTACATAGAGACCAACACAATCTGAGGCCAGGTGCCTCAGCCTTGTGACTGCCACTGTGACAAAGGAGAAATGGCTTTTCACTGGTTCACCCTCTGTTTCACTGGCTGTGCGGGACTGGAGACAATTCATGTTTAACCCATTGTTTCTTCCTCTTCCAAAGTATTCCTTGTGGTTGTCTTCAGCTGTCCTTCTCCACAGCTGCCAGTGTTGGTCCTCTCCTGTGCTGGGAGAGTCCCTGGAAGTGTCCACAATTTCTCATGGAAGAGTTGGCATTTAGTGCTTTGTAACACAGTACAGCTGGCAGATTTATTAGCAAACAATCTTTTTGCTGTCAGGCAGAACCATGGTCTACCTTAATTCACTACATGTGTCTAGAATTCAAATTGAAAGCTCTTTCTCCTGACATACTCTGACTACATGGTTCCCAGAACTGGATTCCTACATCCTGCCCATGACAGTATGATGCAAAGGCAGGTATTCTCCTGTTTCTTTTAAACACTGACTCACACTTTTAATTGAAAAGTATTTTAAAGTAAAGCTCATAAAGAGATGAGCTGTAGTCTAATTTGTAGTCTAATTATTATTTTAAAGAAACCGTTTTATGACCAGAACCTGGTTTTTAAAAATCATTCTTTCCAGCATTTTTAGCTTATATTCCCTAATATCTTACTGCCAGTTACAAGCAGTTTCCTCCGGTTCTCTCGTCATTCCTTGACAATCTCCCTCTTGCAGGAAGCCTATCTCCCTGCAGCATCCCCAGTTCATTTGGCTGGACAAATTGCTGTGGCTTGTTCAGAGCACATGTGTGCTGATTTGCTGGCTCTTATCTCTGACGATGGGAAAAGATCTTTTCCTCAGCTGAGGCAATAATTTTGGATCCCTTTTCAACAGTCAACTGTTTTCATTATATTTGCAGTGGTTTCACAATTCCGAAAGCCATGCCTTTTAAAAGTGTCCAGGAAGTTTAAGGGTTATTAAGAGAGACAGCCATATGGAGAGACTGCACAGATTTCCCTTGTCAGGAAACTGGACAAAACAACATGACTAGAAATGAATTTTCGGGCAGGGGAGAATTGGTAATGTTAAACTCAAAAACCTCGTTGCTGTTTGAAAATGAAAACTTTCATAATTGCATGTGGGTTTATAATTCTTGGAGTGATTCATTGACGAGGATAAATGTGGAGTCTCTGAAAGAGCTGTCAAAAGTAATTTGAGTGGATAACAAGCATTTTTTCACTGTGTATTTCTGAACATTAAGTAGTGGCTCTTTGGTATCGGTAGCAGCATACTTACTGTACTTGCCAGTGGTACAGGGGAAGATTTTTTTTTTTTAAATCCTAAAAAAATGAGGATCACTTTTGGAGAAAGGGGTTTGGGCAATATAAATGTATTGGTGTAGTACAATGTCTAAAAAAATGTAATAATGGGTTTTATATTCCCAATGGTCTGTCTGTAATAGAAATATTAATATCAGGGGAAGATACAATATTTCAGTGCTGAGAAATAGGAAACCTTAACCTTTATGACTTTCTGAAAAACAACGCCGAGTGATTCACAGTTCCAGAGATGAAAGCAGGAAACAGACACTGGTGCTGTTTAACCTTCTTCCAGAGCACTCCCTGGATGTAATTTCCAATAAGGACTGATGGGTGAACCCATACAAGAGGAGCATGACTCAAAATAAATGTTTCCAGCCAGATAAAACAACTGGCAATGCCCCACAATCCCATTAGCTACAGAGACAGCACTCAAAATCCTTTCAAGAAAAAATGTCTATTGCCACAAAATATTATCAAATGGAATGGATCCCCTTTATTACATGGAAAAGATGAAGTAGCCCTCTGAATATACTGTATTAAACAAAAAAAAAGGTTGAAATTCATAGAGTGAAAAATTATGAGCTTGGATTTTTATAAGATTTGAAAGGTCAGGAGGGTAAGCAGATGGCTAGCTGTAGAATTTATTATGCTTTTAGCAATTGTTTTGATGTTCCAGGTGAAACCTTGCAAGCTTATGAGGCTGTAAAATTCTATGACCCTGCATTAAAGTGAGGATTATTCTCATAATATGCATGTGACTTTAGAGATCAATCTATCACACATTTATTGTCTGCCAAAAACTCACGGGATTCAGTGAGATTAATATCTTGAACTACAATTTTTACTATTCTGCAATAGTGCATCCCTTTTTTTGTCCATTTTGTATGGTTTGGTTTTTTTTCCTTTATGAAGATAGAACAACCAAGCTTATGATAATGAAATGATACTCTGGTAATGCTGAGTGACTTTCCAGCAACCTTTCAGTGCTCAGAAATGCCCTGATTTTACAAGGCATGTAAAAAGTTTTGTTCAGTGATGGTTGTTACAAAGACTTTGTCAGGTACACCAAGCTATGCTTAGCAGAATTAATAATGAAAAAATGGTAAAAAAATTCCTGGTTTCCTCTCTGAGTTTAAAAGCACAAATGCTTTGTTTCTTCCTGAAAGCAATTGTTAAACTTTTTTTTCAAAGATGGCTGATGTGGTTGAATTTCCCAGGATAATAAAGATGGGATATAGGAAAATTATCAGTGGCTTCCAACTAATGCAGCTCACTGTTGGGTTCAGGCTCCTGTCTGACCCAGAGCAGCAGGTGACACGAACAAGATCAATATTTTCTTCCACCTGGCAAAGAAGATAGTGTTTCAGGATTCCCCAGCTCTTGAAGGAAATGGCAAGAGCTTTTTTTTCCCTCAGTTTTAAAGGCATGCACATTTCACATGCCAGTAGCTCCATTTTGTGCACGTGCCCATCTGCAGTGAAGTCTTACTGCCCTGTCTACGAATTCAGCCAACAGCTGGATTCATTCCCTTTTTTGCCAAGATGATCTTTAATTTTTTGTTCATCTTTGTTTGTTCTGGGTTTGGGCACTGATTGCTGAGCTGTTTTAGGTTGTGCTGGTAGGACCTCACTATGTTCCAATGCACTGGCAGGGTTCTGCAGGGCTCTGCCTTGGGCCCAGTGCTCTTCAACATCTCACAAACACTTTACATGCAGGACTCAAAGGGATGTTAAGTGTGCAGATGATACAAGACTGGGAGGAGCTGTTGGCTCCCCCAAAGGCAGATAAGGCCCTGCAGAGAGGCCTCAACAAATAAGAGAGGGGGGCAATCACCAACCATATGAAGTTTAGCAAAGGCAGGTGTTGG
>VYXF01008414.1:79782-102574 GCA_013397295.1 Polioptila caerulea
GCTGAGGGGAGACCCCACTGCTGTTAAAACTTCCCTGTGAGGGGAAGCGGAGGGGCAGGCACTGATCTCTGCTCCGTGGTGACAGGGACAGGACCCGAGGGAATGGCCTGAGCTGTGTCAGGGGAGGTTTGGGCTGGGTGTTAGGAAAAGGTTCTTCTGCCCAACCCAGAATGTGGTTGGGCACTGAACAGGCTCCCCAGGGCAGTGGTCACCGCTCCAAGCCTGACGAAGCTCAAGGAGCATCTGGACAGTGCTGTCAGGCACAGGATGACTCTTGGGGCTGTCCTGCACAGGGCCAGGAGCTGGATGCTGATAATCCTTACTGGTCCCTTCCAACTCAGCATATTCTGTTACTCAATTCTTTGATAGTGATTTGAAGCTTGTTAGCTAAGATGAGTTATCAGTAGTAACTAGATTTCTTCTCAGATTGTTATTTTTATCTGTTTGGTTTCAAATCAGACAGAATCTGTGCCCTGAATCAAAAAGGTTGCCATTTAAATAATTCCACCCTTCCACAATCTTCCACAGGTAGAATCTCCCTGTCCTCAGTTCAGCATCTTTGTGTTGGCTGGAGTTGGTGCATAGTTTCTGCACAAAAATGAGCAGTTAACTAAATGCTAATTAAAAGCAGCATGTCAGTTTATTGTGCTCAGTAGGAGCAGTCACAAAAGAACATGAACCTGAATTAATTTTTTATCCCTTTTTTTTATCCCTTTTTTTTTTTTCCCTTAGATCTCAGGAGGCTTGAAAGGAAAAGCCTATTAAGATAACTCAAATGAAAATTTGAGATGGGCCCAAGAAGTTTCCAACCCTGTGAAATGCTTCCCTAGAGGCTCCCCATACCTACACAGAAGCTCCTCTATCTGGCAGATCAATAAGTCACAATTTCTGCTACCCAAAAGGTGTCTCAGGCTCCTTGTGCCCCCAGCCAGCCCTGGCCGTGGTCCTGGGAGGTTTGTTGATTTTCCTGAGCCCTGAGGGCTCACAGCAGGGAAAAATTTCCATGCTGATAAATCCCTACAGGCCGGATCCAAATTCTGTTGTGTTCAATGTTTACATTTTGGTTTGATAAGCTTTAAGATATGGGATAGAAGCAGATAATGAGGGCAAGATGAAAGGTAGATGAGGTAGAGGAGTGTGAAAAGACCTAAAATATGCAAGTTCATCTCACACACAGATCAAATTCAGTTGGTTTGTCCTGGGCTGCCTTGTAATGCCTTGGCTCCACAATTATAGCAAAGAAAAATCTGGTTGTTGCTGACAGCATTCAAAAATGAATCCATGAACCACAGACAGACCTTCAATGGCTCGTTGGAGCCACACCCATTTGCTGTAGCTGAAAATGGGAGTTCACATAATCATAGATGCATTTAAAAAAAATGCTTCCAGCAGAGAAGAGGAAGGATTTTCCTGCCGTTTTAAGCATAAAAGAGACAGTTCTTGTAAATGTTTAGTAAATGTCAAATGTTTTCTGCTTCCTCTGTTTCAGTGAAGCATTTTAAATCCAAATGTATTCTTGAGGCAAAGTTGGTTAGCCCCTGGTAGCTGAGGTGTGCATGGTTGAGCTGGCTGACCATGGTGTAGTACAAGGCTTTCATGAAGCATTCCACTCTGTAGGTCTTTCCCCTCACACTCTTGATTTGTGCCCTTCCTTGGTCGTTCAGGTGGTGTGGCCTTGTTCATGTCCACCTTCCAACTTAGTAGAAAATTCACTTCATGCTCAGATCCAGCATACTCTGTGAGAAACGTTCTCATCAGCCTTCTCCTAACTCCTTTACCCCCACTGTTGCTGTGGCATCAGGATGATGGGGTAGAAGAGCACTTATTTCAAAGGAAATACTGGAGCACATGCTGAAAACATCAGTTACTCAGAGGATGCAGTAATATTTCTCATAAACAGTAATGACTTTACTAAAAAGTCTTTAAGCAACTAAATATTGGTAAGAGACATATTTATTGTAGGGGTCAATCTCATTACATTTTATTGTAAACGTGTGGTTTGTTTCACTGTCCCTCTAGTCCTCCAAAGAGAATAAAGCAGAAAGCAAAACTTAGTTTTGGCTCAGGCCAGACTCCTAACATGCCAGATTGGTAACATCTCTAAAAGAGCTTTAAGCTGGAAGGCTGGAAAGCTGAATTTCACCACAACATGAGGGGATTCCAGGCCTTTTCCACATCTTTGTAGCAAAATTACAAATGGGGTGCTAGGACATGAGTCAGTGTACGAGAGGGGGGCTGACAAAACTGCAAGTCAATATGCAAGCAAAATGCATTGCCACACATCCTTTACCACACAACCACTACATTGTGCTGTGTTTCAGACCACTTGGCTCTCTTTTTCCACTGTTCTTTCTTGTCATTTCATCTGGCTGAGAAGAAAAAAATCAGACCTTGATGAGAGGCCATGCACTCTTTGACTTTACCAGCTTCAAAAACAAGTTGTAGTCCTTTGATAATCTGTGTAAGGCTAACAGCTTTGAATTGTCCTAGTTATTTTCTTATAAAGCCTGAGAGAAGTTACCAGGTTTTCATGCTTTACTCAAAGCTCATAAGTAGCATAAAGCTCCCCAACACTGCCAACTAATGGAGTTACTCCCTCAGCTCCAAATTCATCATTCCAGCTTCAGTGACTTTGTGAATGGGATTATCTTCTAAAAGCTTCTGAGCCAGTTTCCCTCTCTAGCATTCAGAATACGCTCACTTTGCTGGTGCAAGTGAAATTAAGATTCCCATGACACTCCCATGCCCTTCTCATCCAACTTCTACCTGATCCCTTCCCCAGCAAACTACTTTAATATACTGGGAATGCAATGGTTACACTCAATTAAACCACTGGCTTGGTTCATCCCTCAGTGTCTTAGGCTATGTGTAAGCTGTTACTGAATGCATAATATATTATTCATTGAATTATTGCTGGTCATCTGTGGTGTTTTAATGCATTCAAGGGTCTCTTCAGCCTCAAGAGTAGTTGTTGTAGCAGGTTGAAAAAAATCAATGGGCTCTTTCCCATCAGATAACACAAATCCCCTCCTGATAAATGCAGTTTCCCACAGAATGCCAACAGTTTGTAATGATTCAGGAGCACATGAGCAGGAATGAGCTTGGCCACAAGACTGTGACAGCGGTTTGAAAAGACATGTCACAAACTTTTGCTCTGAAATTGTAAATCCCTTTGAAATGTAGGAGTTTCCCCACCACCTATCATTTCTTATTTCTTTTTTGTTACATGGTCCTGACAAGTTGAGAAGCACAGGCCTGGCTTTATTGCACAACCATGCCAAGCCCTCTGGGAGGTCCCATTATTGAGGGAGTTAATTTCTTACCCACATTAAAAAAACCTTTCTAATTGACCCCTTTAAAATACATGTTAGCCAATCACCACTATAGCTCTTCAAGAGGTCAACACACATAAATGAGTTTTAGGAAACAAGCACAAAAAAGCCATCCATCAGGCCTGCATAACCTCTGTATATTCCCTGTGCACACCAGACCACACTCCCTGCTGCTGCCAGCAAGTCTTTTCTGCCTGTCTGTACTAGGCCCCCTTTTTCCACCCAACTGCTTTTATCTCCAAAAACTCTTCAGGCATCTCAGTGCATATTCCAGATCCCCAGTGGGACAGGAGCTGACAGCTGGAAATGTCTGGAGTGGTTTCAGCTCGGTGGAAATGAAGTGTGAAAACATGAAGCAAGCCCATGTTGTTGTTCGCGTGAATTGATTTTCTGTTTTTGATATGAACAATGTTAGCCCATTATTTTTGTGGTGTGTTTTCTATTGCAAAGCATTAAGCAGCTGAATATTACAAATGCTGGTAACTGCTGAAATCACCACATAAAACCTAGAATCTTGTTAATTCTAAATAGAGTTTTTAATTCTTAGTAGGTGCATATATAGTCACATTAATATCTCACATTGTGGCACTTGTTAACAGTTGGTTTTCACTGCCCATTTGGAGTGTGTGTAATTTGTTTATTAGACAAAATCTGGAACATGCCTGATTCCTCTAGAATTTGGCTTTAGTGGACCCAAATATGGGATGGCTAAATACAGATTAGATAAGTAATCTCAGCTTTAACTCCTTGACACCTTTGGCAGCATTACTCAAATCTGAGTACCAGAAGTGCATCAGGATCACACCTAAACTGAACTAAGAAATAACTCTCCAAGCTGTGATGGTTCCTCAGTATGCATGATTTTAGCAACATTTACAAATTTTAAACTGTTCTGTTTTAGAACTAACTGAAGAGAAATTTATCTGCCTGTGCTCTAATACAGCTCCATTAAAACCTGACCTGATAAACTTCGTGTGTAATCCTTATGTTGTAAATTGATACCTTGAGCAGGCAGGAGCTCATACTTGCCTTTTAAGAAGGTCTGCTTAGTTCTCTGAGGTCTTCATAAACAGCCACAAGGCTTCTATTTGTGTTGTTAAGTTTGACTTCATTGAGGCCTCTCTGAAGGATTAGAAAAATTGGAATTTTTTGGTTTCTCAAGGAATTAAACAATAAGATTTTTTTTTAATTTGACAGGGATTACTTTAGGTTTTTAAAATTTTAATACTTATTTTAAGGCTTGATCAAATAATTTAATAAATAGCTCAAATATTAGCCTTAATATAGAGTTTATTGTTCTTCTGAAACCTTCTTAGAAATTATTTGACACAAGGTACAATAACAGTACTAGACTTTAACCCCACAGACTTTTACCATATGGCAGTCCTTGAGCACTGTGTGTGTTCTTTTGTAAAGCAATCTGCTTTAGATATATTGTCAACATTTATATGAAAGTGCTAGTGAAGATAAGGGACATTATTGATGATAGTGGGTTTTTTTATATTGTTCAGTAAAATTACTTGAGGCCACTCTTGAAAAGATGTGCCTTAGAGCCTATCTGTGATTCTCTTCTGACAAAAAGGGCCCTGATGACAAAACAGGAAAAAATATCAAAATATCATCCAAGATTAGAAGATCTGTATTAAAATTAGTAACAGCTCTCCTCAAGTAAAGCATGTAATGGCACATCTGGAGAGTGCAAAGGGGTTTCAGAGACTGTCTAATCGTATTTTGAATGGTCTGATTGATGCCACTTGCAGACACAATGTCGAGGGCTATGAAAGAAGTAATTGCAGAGTTTCTATTTGTCACAATATTCCTTGATGGGATTTCTGATGTTAGTAATTTGTCACAGTGGTTCATTGTCTTGCTGGGTGTCAAACAAAATGGAGATGCCAGCGAGCTGATGATTTGCTTTCAGGATGTCAGTGGCAGGACTGTGGGAACAGAGCTGTGATGGATATTGGGGTGACTGGGAAAGGGCAGCGTGCAGCAGGGCTCTGGCTGCAGGGAGCAGAACTGGGTGGGTCAGGAGACAATTAATGGCTGCTGGGGATTTTTGTGTAACTACAGCCCTCCTCTTCAGGCTCCTATTATCCCCTGGGGTCTCACCTCAAGGCTACCTGGGGGATGATGCTCTTTACAGCTAAACAGGACATATTATGAATCTGCTCAATATTTGTTCAGTGGCATGTCTGTCTGGGAGTGTGATTTACAGTCTTGTCATCGTGTTTTCCCCTCAGCTTACAAACTGTGGGGAAAGATGTCTGAGACACTTCACCACAACACCACACCACTCAAAAAAAAAAAAAAAAAGGGGGGGTGAGGGTGGTTTGTGCCTTCCTATGATGGAGTAAAGCTAACAATCTCTGATAGCTGTGGAGGGGCTGACCTTGGTGGGGACCTTCAGGGTGCCCAGCATGAGTCTTCTCTGCCACCAACCCCCCCTACAATTTGTCTTGGTCTTTCCCTCTGCCTTGCCATTGAGGGATGTAATGAGGATAACAATTTCTTCTTCTCTTTTTCTTTGTATATCTTTTTTCTGCTAAAAATTCTCTAAGCCATAGACAAATTCTTAGTGCACAAATATGTATTGTCTATTAGAGACAGAACTTAACCTTGATGGGAGGGATTTTAACCTTAATGGAGGTAAAGGTTCATTTATAATAATAATAAATCATATTTCTTTCTTTGGGTGATTTTCTGTATGGTTTTAACACAAGGTAAAAATATAGAGGAGAATCTATGAACAGAACTGGAAGCAAAATCCTGACATTTCTCAGAAACTGTTCTGTTAGGTTTATTTTATTGTAATTCTTGAATAGATCATGCATAAATAAATGATAGGAAGCATCAGTGATGTGCTCTGGAGAAAGACAACTGTGCCTCTTGTCGTATCAGAGAATGGAAAAACCACCTAGAGATTAGACATGTCATTGATGGCAAGTTCCAGGCATAAGCTGCTATAATCACTCTAGGAAGAAAACAAACCAATGCAAATGGACAGAACAGGGAAAGCTGACTGTCAAGACACATCTCAGTAAAGTGCCTATGCAGGCTCAGGGAGTGTGAATAAATAGGCTGAAAGGAAAATAATGCAATGGTAAAAATAAACACAATACAAAAAGTTGATGTTATATGTTGAGGAGCATTTTGGCCCCTTGCTGCAATAGTTGGAGGCTGACAAAATTTGGCCATTGAGTCAGCTAATTGTTCAACAGAAGGGACTACATGAGCCAAGGTGTGATTTGATCAGTATTTTCAAGTGGTTAGTTGTTTCTGGCCAAAAAAATGTAAATACAGAAAGACTGAGGATCAGGCCTGAAGCCAAGGTCGTTGCTATCTGGATGAGTTTGGTACACCATATATAACACACATGCTTTTATTCTTGGTGATAACTATTTTTCCTTTTATGCTCAGACTGTGCTTCAGTCTCTGATATGTTATGGCCCTGGTGCTGAGGCTGGTGGCTGAGGAGTGGTCCCTGGTCTGCCTTCACAGCCACCACTGCTGCAGAGAGGCTGAGACAGGAGCTCAGAGAGGGCTCGCAGCTCAGTCATGGGGTGCATCTGCAGGGGGATTATCTCAGAAGCATGTTGCTGTGCCAGGAAAACAGGAATATGTGCCTGCAGTTCACAGCAAGAAGAGGGCACTGAGGGGAGGTGTGGTATAAGACAAATGGCTAAACTCATTTCCCAGGAGGGCTGAGACTCCTCTGGCTCCCAGCCATATGTACCAGGGCTTCCAGCCCTCCTCCCTCAGGGATGCTCTGCCCACAGCCTTTCTGAAGCTCACATGTGAATGTTTCATAAAAATACCAGGGGACATGTGGAGGTAGACAGATGTGGAGAAGGGAATGTGAAGGGAAGATTGATAAGTTGTGAAAAAGACAACAGGTTTTGAGAGAAGCTTCTGAAATAAGAAATGAGATGAAAAAGGAGAGCAAAGATAACACTGCAGAGATGAAATAAAAAGTTAAGATTGTGCTAGAGCCATAGAACAACAAGAGAGGCATAGACAGGAGGAAATGTGTGGCTCAGGAGTGAGCCATGGTCTGTTACAGGCACATAAAGGCAAGAGCAAATGCATGAGAAGAAAATACCAAAATGACAAGAGTGAATGGGACATGCTGAGCACGAGTGTTCTAACTGCCCAGCAACTGCATTATTTCCTCCCTAAATGGGTCTTATCAGGGTAAATACTTTCTGTCAAATCCATTTTTGGCCAAATTTGATTAGCTCTTAGATTGTACAAAAGTATAAATGGCTGAATGCACCAGAAAAATGAGGGTGACAGTTGAAAAACATTACAGATTATTTATTTCTGTTGTTCATACAGCTTAAAGTACTAATTTCTGAAAAAGACATGTATCAGTTATTCGATAGAAAGCTGAATACTGATATTATGTACTCATTCTACTGTTTTCTATTTCAGGAAGCATGGCCAGGCTTTTCCATTGGGTAGAACGATATGTGAGGTCAATGCTCTTTTTGTAGCTCTGTGTAGAACTTTCTCTAGAGACTTTCTCTTTATAAGAAAGGCACAGGCCCTGCACTGCCTTGGATGTTCCCCATGGACCTTTGACACTCACTGGGGTTATGTTCATGCTTAATTGAAAACAAACCTAAATGTCTTAAAAGGAATTTCACTGACAAAATCAGTGTTCATAATTTTTTTGTCAAATTACTTACTTATTTTCAAACCTGAGTCTTTAAGGAGCTACGAAATACTTGCATACAACAGCAAATACCAATTCTGAGCTTGTATTCTCTCTCAGAGATAATTAACTCAGGAAGAAGGGTGAAATCTTGTGTGTGTTCATGGTGCAGCTCCTCATTATTCCAGCCTCTCCACATGACCTGAATTATGTCAGGCATCTTTGTCCAAATGCATTTTTGAGATTCATAAAAGGCAGATAGAAGTAGTTAATGATGCCACTATAGTGGATCATTATTTTTTAGTGCTAAGTTCCCAGTAATTTTACATTTTCTGTCTTTCACACCTGTAATCTGTAAGGGGAAAAAGGGAGGTTGGACTTACCTAGAAGGTGAGGGAAAATTTTGTGCCAGGCTGTCACGTACTGCAGTGCCATCTAACCAGACAGTGATAAAACTGAATTGTCTTTTCTATAAATCATAACAAAGCTTGACACAATTCACCTCTGCCTTCAAAGCCTTGAGAGTGCTTAGATTTTCCTATTAGAAACAAACCCAAAATGTATTTATTAGAGACATCTGAGGTCTGGGAGAAGCTGGAATGTATCATCAGAGGACTTTCTGCTGCAATCCAAGAAAAACATTTATCTCTGATTCTTGTCTGATTTCCCAGAAGGAAAACTGGGGGGGTTTGTGGAGGCATGGATTTCTAATGGAGCAGGTTCCCACCCTCGTGGCTGCACAGGACACCATTTCTGGTGGTTCCTGCCCAGAGCAGCCAAGGTGGGAAATGTGGTCTGGTGTTGGAGCTGCTTCCCTTTGTGGAGCTCCTGGGAGCCTCCTTTGGGCACCTCTCCAGGGGATGAGGGCAGACTGAAGGAACAGCCACCAAAAAGCCCAGCCAGTGCCAAAACAGCTCCAGGGTAAAGCAAGGAAACTCTTCCTCAGGAGCTGGGTTGAGAATGGTCATGTGGCCAGAAATTGCCCGTGGGTTTGTGTTTCCAGCAATGAAAGCTAGAGGTTTTAACATCAATCTGCCTCAGAAACCTGTGCAACTCTTTATCTCTGAGAACATTATCATTTTTTGGCAAAATTTCCACTGTGCATCCTAGGATGCCTGTCCTCTGTGCTCTTCTCCTTTACGCTCACTTCCTGCTCTCCTCCTGGATGCACCCCTGCTCAAGTACATGGTTAGCAGCCTGTGCTTCTCCCCTGGCCACCTCCTCATGTGGCCCAGGCCTGCAGGAAGGTTGACAGCAGCACTGACCATGAAAAGGGAGAGATTATTGTAGAAGGAAGGGCGTGGGTAACTTTGAAGATCAGGCTACTGAGCTGCGGTGCAGGAGTTTTTTGCTGTGAGAGGTTTTTTGCCATGAGCAGAAAACAGCAACTGAAGGCAGGATGAGCTGATCAGAGCAGGGTCTTATGGGATGAAACCCTGAAAAGAGACAAGTTAAATGTGGGGTAGATTGAGGGAGATTTTTATCGATAGAGGCACTGCACAATACCCTATGGGGGGTTCATCTGCAGCACTTCTGGAAGTGGAAGGGTTTCTTATCAGAAAAGGGCTTCAGCCTGGCAGTATAAGGTCTAACAGGGATTGTAATTTAATTTTTTTGAGTTAAAAATATCAGGCACTTGCAGAATCTTCTCATGGACAGGCAACATGAGCAAGAGACCAGTCATAAATTGAGACTGGGAATTAGAGAAGCATCTCCACAATTAAGAAAAGGTCTGAACAGCCTCCTCTTTGGACTAACCTGGCAAACAATATAGTAGGTGTGGGCCATGGTACATTTATGACTGTACTTACAGAAGGACAAGGTTTTCTGAATAAGCAGAAATACGGTTCTTTTGAATACAGGGGACTCTTCTTTGTCAGGAGCCCTACAAACAAAAGGCTTTTGGGTCAAGTATCTCAGCAATATACTGAGCATCACAGAGTTGGTACCCCTGGCCAAGACCTTTCTTAATTTTTATTGTCTCTAAATGCTGATGTTTCCTTCTTGCCTGAAGTTTTGCTTCTACTTGCCAATATGTACTGACTGGTAGTTTGACCTGTTAGTTAATTACTTTTTCAAAGGTTAAACATTTTCTACTCTTAGCATATGATATACTTGCAAGATTATTTCTCTATTTTCCTTAAGCACAATCCCCCACGTTCAAAAAAAAGTGTCTGTTTGTTTGGTAATTGACTGTATTTCATCTTGAACAGTGATATATTGATTTTCATGTGAAGAGAGCTTTCAGGTTGCCATTTAGAAAGATGAGTTTTGGCAAGGCTCCATTAGACTTCTTTGTATTATTGCTTCTCCCTCAGCTGGGAGAGCAGGCAGCCTGATTCCCAAGTACAAGCAGCCTGAATCATCTCATGCAACCCCAATTCCTCTATCCCATTTTCCTTTGGTGCTGTCCAAAGTATCATTATTTTGCTGGCCTGATTAGGTGCTGACTCATGGCAGGTAGTTTACCCAATCTGTTTCTTTGGTTTGATTTTTTTATTATTATTATTTTTTTTCCCTTAGAAACTATATCTATGGGGTTTGCTAGCTACACTGCAGGCTGCAGAAATATTGCATATACTGCACTGGGATCTGAGAGTGACACTGCATCTTTAGAGTTCCTGCTTTCATGGGGAGAATACATTAACGTGCAAACTGTAGCCAGAGTAAAAAATGAATATATCAGGACAACATCCCTATGATGTTTGTGTGCTTTCTGTTATTACCAGTTCTTTAATGAGAAGTATGGAGAATCCTTTCTGAAGCTTGTGTTATAGGACAGCAACCAGCAAACTATCACATAAATGTTCATTTTAAACGATACTTCTAAATAATAAAGATTTTGCTGATTCCTCTTTAGCATCTGTAAAACATACATTGATTTTAGACAGTGACAATAATGATAGCTAGTCCATGTCTTACATTAGATTGCAATGCTACCCTTAAAAAATAAAAAAAAAGATTGCATACTGCTAAAATTTATTGCCCTGGGTGAACAGTGGGAGTTTAGGGTGAGTGCTCCTACTAGTGTTTTTTAATATTGCTCTGGAAAAAGTGGTGGGATTGCTGTCCAGTGCACACAAATTTAAGTAGTTTATACCATCTTACCAGATAAACAAGTAGTTTGACTGTCAAATGATACAGTACAAGCAAGACAGAGTCCCTTGGAGAAAGTGGTGGGAAAAAGAAATCCAAGATTACAGACAATGAGCAAGTCATGGACAAGAGTCTGTTCACAGTAGGGATTGTAATTTCACTTGAATTTGGCAGACTGAAAGAGGGGAAAAGAAAAGTTAAGATATGCAGAGTCAATCTTTTGTTTATCCCAATAAAAAAATTTCAGCTCCTAATTACTGATGGTATTCAAGCTCCAGATAGAGGTCAGATTTAGGTAAGTGTTATAACATGCACTGATTTTAGATGGAGAAGTGATAAAGGGCATTACCAAGAAGAAACAACAAATAAATGCTTGCCAAAATAAAGCACTGGAGTAAATTTTGAGTTTGTATTAGAAATGTTTAACAGAGAAAAATAATTCAGAATGGAAGAATCTACACAGAGTCAAAGATAGTAACTCTCAACTGCAGTGATTTATGCAGGCAAGGGATGCAGCTGGGATGACAAAAACACATCTTAAAAAATCACTTGTCTCAGGCTTGTCCCTTTGGCCAGTGAAGGAGATGGAAAATAAACAGATTGTTAAGCAAGACTTTAGGCTCATGTGGGGAAAAAAAAAGTAACAAGAAAAGATCTCTTTACAGAAGGCATGGGCAAGAAATTTTCCTAGGCAGAAACTGAACAGTTCCCCCTTGGCTGAGAGCAAGAATGTCTGTCAGCATGAAGCATTAGCTGGACACTGCCAGCAGTGGGACTCTTTAGTGAGAGCAGTGGGAGTCCATAGAAACGTTTCAGTGAATTCCCAAATATCCTCAGGACCACGGCCAGCTGAACGTGTGATTGAGGCTGACCCATCAGTGACTTTGCAAGGCGCTTGTTCACCAGACACAAATGATCCCTGACACAAACACAGGACTGGAGCAAAATGCTCAGCATCCCTCACTGTGCCCAAAGTGCGTTCCCAGGTTTTGGCATCTTTCCCCCCTGTTGAGTGTAAGAATCCACTGCTTGTTATCAAATGTAGTATTGAATGTGCCGTGTATTAAATTGTGCAAATGGTTTTCACAATTTTTTTTCTGCCAGTCACAGACCAGACTATGTGCCCAATAAATTCACAGGCTGTCAGAGATGCCAGTGAATGACTGATACATGACTAAGATTACATGAATCTGGTTAAAAAACATGCATGAAGACTGCCTGCAGAAGATGTGAAGGGAAAGAATGTCCTCTCTTAGCAAGGTAGTAAAAGTGATGAATGGTTGTTCCAGAAAATAATTAGTCAGGAGTGTGAAAGTCTCGTGTCAAAAGGCAAATTAAAAATTGGCAATATGGATAGTGGTTTAATAAATAAGGAAGTATATGGCTTAAAAAGATAAAATAGTCTCATCAGAGGCACACAACAAGCTGGTATGAGCTTTAGGGAAATATTGAACAGATCAAGTCCCTGACTTTATTCCTGTGCATGCTGTGAATGGGCAGGATTTTAGGGAGGCTTTTTCTTGTGACTCAAGGGCTATTTTGAGAATTATTTTAACAGTACTTTAAGAGTAGACCTACAGTCCAACGTGCTCCCCATGCAGGCCTGATTTGTGTCATCTACTAAATGCATTTTGCTTTAATAGCACTGTAATCGCTCAATGCTTGGGGCAAGGACTGTCGTGGTACTCATAGGTACTGCTACAGAGCAAATAAATCATGGAAATTATGTCTTTGCTCCTTATTCTGTACATTCTAAATATATTTAGCCTCCAGTCCCTAATTTTGGCAGATACTTTCATTATTATTTTAAATTGATCACTTTGGGGATTTGGCCGTGACTTGAAATGGTCAATAATTGTGAATACCTCTCTCATGAAAAATTATATTTTGGAACTTAATTAGCATCATGATGTGGTACATGTTTAAATTGGCATTTACTTTCTCAAAGCTGTTTCTTTTGGAGGGGTTTCTGTGGAACTAGACCTGAAATTGGAGTGAATAACTAAAAGGACAACTAAACTCATTGCTAGGTTTTTATGCAGAAAATGTATATTGATATGTATGTGAGCTGTATCCTGTATAAATGTTTTCAGTGCCATTTGAAAGGATGAGGAAACTGTAAAACACCTGTATTTTGCTTGGTTTTTTGTGTTTTCTTTTCTTAAAGTCAGGAGATCAATATTTTGGCCATACCTTCTTGAACAATGATGGGTAAGGGCAAATTCCTGCGGCAGAGGTGCCTCTGTTGTGGTAGCAATTAGGTAATTCCTACCTGGGTTAAAAAAATATTCTACCAGCTCAACCCAACCAAGCAGCTGAATAATTACAGCCTAGGGATTAGTTGGTAAATTCTTTTCATTATGTGTAGTAAAATGTTGAGGCCAGAAAGTGTCTTTAGCCACCTGGCACAAATCACAACCCTATTTATTGATTAAGTCATACTGGATTCCAGAGCATGATGATAACATAAATATTTATTGGTTTAATTTATATCAACATTGATTTAAACCATGGTAGCAACTTTATTATACAAATTCATTTATGAAGTCAGTACTGATTTAGAGCAATGTGGCAATCTCCAAAATCAAAGTAAATGTCCAATTATTTGATATTTATATTCACAACCTAAAATGAAGTCAGTCTGGCATCTTCCAAACTTGTGAAAAAAGGATTTCTCTCACAGGCTGTATGAATCAAATCTAACCCTAAAAAAACTTTTTGCTGTTGTGGTAATAAAACTCTTCAATTCCTGGTTCTGCAGGGTAAGTGCTGACACAAGCCTTGCTGCAGAGATACAAATGCTGGAATAATCATTCTTGCTCATTTCCCACCCAATGGATGCAGCAGGGAGCTGGAGTGCTGGTTTGAATGCTGCCTCCCCAATAAGATGAGCTCATTTTGAAACCGGTGAATCTTCTATTAAGATAATTTTGTAAGCTGTTGTCTTGTACAGGTTTCACATTGTTAGGATCGTACTTAGATTCTGAACCCTCTGCAGGATGCAACACTTAGAGTGGACTAAAGCAGCTTCCAGTCTTTATCTTGCCTATCAAACTCTCTTCCCAAGACAGGTAGAGCTCTGCTCTCTGCCCTTTTCGGTATGTTTACCAGCTTGAGTCCTTCATTCAAAACATTTTATTCCAGACAGTCCTTTTAGGGGTGATTTGTATTTCCTCCACTTTTTTACTTCTTGAGCAAGACTATACATTCTTCAATGGGTCTATTTTTACTTCAAGTTCATTCCTTCAAAGATTGAGCGGAGGGTAAACCTTTCTTAGAAATTATAGGCTATCAGCTGCCTGGAAGAGTCACTTACATGATGTTTCTGCAATCTTTTTTCCTAATCAGTTTTGGGGATGATGGCAGACAGAGCTATTCCTTTTACAACTGACTTGGAGGGATAAAGGGAAATGCAGATATTCTCTTGTTGACAAAGTTATAAGCAAGCTGAGTGCCGGCACTGAGAGAGAACAGAAGTGTGACAAACAAAACAGTTTTAGAGCTTTCTAATGAAAGCATTTCCATGTCTTCCTTTTGGCCTCTTCTTGAAGGACCTCCTAGTGTTAGAGGATGTCTGGAGCCAGAGGACCCTTTCCCTCTGAGCCCTGCCATCACCAGCAGTGAGGAGGGGTCTTGACTACGACCAGTCTTTGCAGACATGAATAAGTGCACTAACAAGTGAAGGAGAAACATTTACAGGAACATATGGGGAATAAGATGGGACAGGCTGGCTGCTATCTCCTTCCTCACAAGTGTTATCATTTGCAGCTGATTCTCTGGTTAGAAAGGACCCCAAACCATGGCAGCAATACCCTCTCAGCTGGGATATTAATATTCTTTCTGCCAGTCACTAGAGAGTGGTATTTAATACATGCACCTCCAATTATACAGAAAGGGAAGATGGCAAGATGGAAGGGAATCGGTCTTTTTCATTTCCCAGTGAGCAGATTGTGTGGCTGAGGTCACTTGGAGCTACTCATGCTTACATTTGGTAGCATTGCCATCTGATAGCACTTTGCTTGTGAAAAAGAGGTCTAGGAAAACAAGTCTGTTCCTACAAAGAGTATTTGAATTTTTGTGGCTACTGCTATTTTCAGATTTTCAGTATTTTTGAAGAACTGTATTAATTCCTTGGGAGGAAAAAAATTGCTTGAGGAAAAACTGTTTATTCTTCATAGTTAGTTCTTCCCCAGCACTATTGGGTTAGATAATCCACGAACTACAAGAAATTTGCCATCTGCACATCTATATCTCTAAATTCTGAGCCCCACTTTGAATAGACTCATTTGGGGTTTTAGAAAATAATCAACTTCTCAGCAATTCTTTGAAGAAATCATTATTTCTTTCTCGTTTTAGTGAATTTGCATTAGATAAGAAATGAGTGATACAAGTCAGTAGATTATCTGCCTCTTCAAGTTTGTAAGAGGGCTTTTATTTCAGAATTTTGGCAGAACAAACTGAATAGAAAGTGAAAACCTGGACTGTCTCAGGTTTGAGCTCTCAGCGCAAGGGAAGGAATATTCCCTTGCCTTCAAGGAAAAACAAAAACACCTCACAACCTGCCTGGTCAAACATGTTTTGGCTAGCCAAGAGCTTTCCTGCAGTCTGGATTAGCAGAATATGATTTCAGAAATTATTGGACTCCAGTTCCTTAATATTTTGAAAATTAAACCTGTATAGTACTTATGCTAAGAATTAACAGGGGTAATTCTCTGATCTGAATACCTTATGAATATGAAAGTATTGGTATTAACACTGATGACCATAATGGAGTCACTTTGTCTCTTTACTGGAAACCATTAAAAAAAAGCTTTTTTTAATGCTGAAATCTGTAGAGCATGTGCCAAATATATTGCCATAAGATACACTGACCATCAGGAGGAGGAGAGAGAATTGTTTATGTGTTTTGAGGTATCTTATAGTGCAAATGAGGGTGAGTAACTGTTACCATCATATGTTACATCTCCCAGACACTGTGCAGTGCAAGAGGCATCATGTGGGTCCTCTGCACAAAGAGCATTTCTGCTGCTTCGTGACACTTTCCTGCCCCGAAATTGCAGTACAGTTTTCCATATTTAGATTTGAGTTGGGAGCATTCCATTTGTACTGTATAATACTCAATTCAGGCTACAGAAACAATGTTGACCTCTATGGGATTGATGCCTGAGAGAATTTGGTCCAATATCATTAATGCCATCCTGGCACAAATCTCATAAACCAGCATGGAGCTGGTTTTCTCTGTGGGTGAGAAAAATGTCACTGAGATCAGTAGGATTGGTTGGGCATTTCATACATTTTATATAAGGTGTGTGTTAATGTGCAGGATTGAAGCATTGGACCTTGTCCAACAGTGCTTTCACTTCCTGGGGTTTTGAGGTAAAATATCTCTCAAGATGAACCAGGCTAAGGTAGTTTGGGACAGAAGAGGCCCCTAAAGCTATCCCTAGGACTGGAAGTGATATGTGATTCTGAATGCTGAGTGCTGTCTTATATGTCAAGGATTTGTATTTAACTACTGCTTGTCTTTAGAAAAGGGTGAGATTAAGACTAAGCAATCCAACCTGAATTCCATGGCAGTGCCCTTTTGGTCTGCTATTATTGCTTGTTTATAAAAGATAATACCCAAGCACTGACAGTTATTTCACACACACACACAAAATCTATGAATTACCCATATTTTTGAATACGCAGTCTTAAAGAAAATGAAAAAAGCTGTAGTTACAGCACCCTTCTCTAGGCACTGGGATGCTATACACTCATGTGAATATGATTGAATTTACCATCCTAGTTCACTAACAGTCCATTTCTGATGTTCACAAATTGACTCAGTTTGTCATGCTTTGAATGGCTGCAGAGAAGTGCAAATCCTGCACCCTTCTGAGTTGCCAGGGGTCTTCCCTGGCTGATGTGATTTCATAGCACAGATGAAGCAAAAAGTATGGCTTCAGGATATCTGAGATTATAAATCAGAGACTGGTCATTTAATTCCCTTACTTTAAGAAATAATCAGAAAACAAAGCTATTGTCTAATAGAAAGATACTACCTTACAGTTACTGAAAACAGAATTTATTTCAGCATGGTTGTTAGGCAGCTAATTATTAAAATTGTTCTTTTTGATATTAAAAATGTTCAAAAGTATTTTGGCCACAGAGATTGACAAGTAAAAAGGAAGTTGCTTAGTAAAACTTCAGTAAGTTTGGTAAAATTAGCAAGAATCAACAAAATATTTGTTATTGGCCCAACCACTGTCTGCAAGGTTAGGATCCCAAATATGTGTAGGATTTCTGATGAAATAAATGCTTTCTGCCACTAGAACTATACAAAGTAAATTTCAACAAACCTTAACGATTTTCTTCTAAATTTGATCAGATCACACTGTTAATACCTCTCACTAAAGTAATCCTTCTCACCAAGAAAAGGCTTTGTATCAAACAGACCTGAGCACTCCCTGACCTGATTATTTTTTTGTCAAGATTCCTTTTTCCTGTCCTATTTAGCAAGTCCAAACTCTGAGTTTAACAAAGTGAATATAATTTAAAGAAAAATATTTACACAGACTTTTCAGCTTTAGCAATTTTAACCTAAACTAATATGCCTAACTTGACAAGTGCATGCACTTTATCTGCATCCTCAGACAGACGAGTGCTGCTGTAACTGCTCCCCTTGTGTTTTGTGGAGAAGTGAAGAAAGAACCTTAAGATAAGATCTCTCTTGTGTGGGAATTTATATTCCTGGAGGAAAAGTGACTTTGCTCCATAGTCTCTCTGCTAGCTGACACTCACAAAAAGACTAATGGCTTTTCTCTTGCTCTATGGAAATCTAACTGTGATACATTAATGGCCTTCATTAGATGTGTCACCCACCATCCCCTCATGGCTTATTGTCCTCCCCTCCCACTGAGATGTTTTATCACTCCTCTAAGGGTGGGAGGGAGGCACGATCCTTCAGCAGCAGCACCGACACGTCTGCAGGGGATGATGAAGTATCCTGTCATCGCCAGGTCCTGTGCAACCACCTCACCTGCTGGTCTTCCCAGTTCCCTCACATGGCTCCCTGTTTTCTGGGCACTCACAAGAAATGCACTTTGAAAAGCTTGCTTTCCTGCTTGAACTGTGTTTAAAACTGTAGAGTTATTTACATTAGAGGAGACCTTCAGGAGCATTGGGTCCAAGCGTTAACCCAGCACTGCCAACCCCAGCACTAAACCATGTCCCAAGTGCCACATCTGCTGTCTTTAAATGCCTCCAGGGATGGTGGCTCCACCACTGGTCTGGGCAGCCTCTTCCCATGTGGGGCAGCCCTAGTCCTGCTGGACACACTATTTTTCATAAGCCAGGATGCCACTGGCCTGCTTGGCTACCTGGGCACAGGCTGGCTCGTGTTTAGCCAGCTCTCCACCAGAACCACGGGGTATTTTTCCCCTGGAATGTTTTCCAGCCACTCTGCCCCCAGCCTGTAGCACTGTGTGGGGTTATTTAACCCAGGTGCAGGATTCAGCGCTTTGCCTTGTTGAACCTAACACCATTCTCCTGGGACCATCCAGACTGTCCAGATTTCTCAGCAGAGCCTTTCTGCCCTCCAGCAGGTCAATGCTCCCACCCAACTCGGCATCTACTGCAAACTGACTGACCGTGCACTCGATTTAGTAAACACAGAGTCAAAGGGAGCATTGAGTGCTTTGGTCTTTTTCCCTTGTCCTTTGTTACTATTTCCCCCAGATCCCATAAAGGCTGGAAATCCTCCTTAGACCCTCTTTTGTTGCTGGTGTGTTTATAGAGGAATTTTTTATTTTTGTTTATGGCAGCCTGGCACCTGGTTGGTGCTGTGTTATGGCCTGGGCAGCTGCCTCAGCTGTGGTGGCTGCAGAGCTTGGAGAGGTCGTGGCTTTCTGCTGGGCAGATCCCATGGCTCCCTGGTGGAGCTGCCAGGGCATCAGCACCCACCCTGCTGTGCCATGCCCTGGTTTTACTCCCCAAGGAGCTGCTTCTCTTCATGTTGGGGGTTTGGCTGCTATTGCTCCTGGCCCCATCAGCTGCAGGCACCTGCTGGCTCTCTTTACTTCTCCTAAGCTTCCCCTAGTTTGGGAATACCACCCTGTGAGAGCTCAGCTACAGATCATGCTGGCACCAGAGCTGCTTGCCTTAGCAATTAATGCTTAATGAGTTCATTATCCTATTTAACATTTCATGGATAATTTGCGATTACTTAAAAATAAACATGTACATTCGAGGTCTGGCTTCATGGGGAGAAAAAAGGAAGTGCTGAAATATATACATATTGATAGGGTAGGTAATTGCTTAGAACAGGAAAAATCCCTTCCTCTGCTCCCACACATAACCTAAATATATAAAGAGGTAGGTAGAGACATGCACATATATACAGACACATATATGTATGTATGTATTTTAAATCACTTGACACCTTTCTTCAAAGGGCAGTACTAAGATAGTACTGCTTCTCAGCAAGAAACAGTAAGTTTCTTCCTGCTGCAAATCAATGGTGTATTCAAAAGAGGTCACTCTCACCTGTTTCCAGAAACAGTGAGAGGTAACTAGCTGGTTAAGCTGTAGGTGTTTTCACTTGAGTGCTTTGGGCATTCTCCCTCACAGGTACTTAGGGAAATGCAGAATATAAAAAGTAAAACTGGGATTTGTGTGTTTTTTGTTTGAAGAGTCTGTTGGCAATGATGGATCTTGCTTACAGGGAGGGCTCCATTAGAAATGAAGTCAAGTATTTTTGAGGTATCTCTAGATCACATACAAGGCATTCTCTGTGACAGCTTTTCTCCTCTTCTACTGCTGCTTTCATTCCTGGTGTGTTGCTGTTTCTTTTGCTGTCCTCCTCTGCCTCAAAAGTGATGATCTCTACAGCACACGGGACACACTTGATAACATTATCTCCTGGTGGATGTCACATGCCAAGCAAAGGGATTTGTATTTAGCACACAGCACCTGAAATGAATACATGTTCTGCCTCCACTTGACAATATCCTTTAGATTACGGTTTCTTGGCTTGTTTAATGCGGTATAATGCTAGACGAGACTTGTGAATCAGAAACTGTTATAAGATATTTGTGTCTAAATCAAAAACAATATTCACCTTAGATGAAATTCCAGTCCCCTGCAGAAGCCAAGGAAATTTTGCCTTCGACTTTGCTGTGACCAGAATTTCAATCAGAGTCGTTACACAGAAAAACAATTGAAAGGCTTTGGTGTTTATCATTTCAGTCAGAATCTCCTGCATTTTTATTAAATTAGTATCCAATAACAATAACTTCTGAGAGTGTTAGAGGACAAGAGAAGAACAAAGGAGAAAGGAAAGCTTGAGAGGTAAATACTCTTCTTAGAGAGGCCCATGCTTGTCTTTAACAATGGATGTAGATACACCCTGTCTGTGGGATCCTCAAGAGGAACAAATAATTAGTCTGCTATAATCTGTATAAAAGCAAAATTAATGGCAGCCCTGGGGGTTACATATGTCTGGGTAACTTTTGATAGTGAGAATTTATTGGAAATACACTCTGGAACCTGCCCAGGAATAGATTAGTCCATTATAGAGACAGACAAAAGCACCCTTATCCTTCTGTTCTACCAGTGGATCACAGCTTACAGTCTGTGGAATTCTATTTTTTTGTGCAGCTGGAATGAAAAAAAGAATAGACTCATGCCTATGGTGAATGGTCGTGACAACACAGAGCAGTAAACCCAGAGAAAAGGATCATATTTGAAAAGCAGTTTTGAACACTGCTTTGTTCTCGAGGGAGAACAGTATCAAAATTACAGCTTTGTCCCATCACTTGAGACAGATCTGCTGGGCTAATGCAGGTACTGGAGCAAAGTTCACACATCACAAAAAGGTATCTAAGGTGTCAGTTTTGAATATTTATGGGAACTAGAAAAAAGTGTATATTGAACTTGCATGTTGAGTTTGCAATTATAGGCTCAAACACTTAGCAACAGCATAAATCTCTATTTTTACTAAATGGACTCAATAAAGCTGCAAAAGAAGGGCATGAGATAAGTCTAGTTTCAGATACAGTATTTCTGGTTTTCTCATTACTACTTTAACTGTTAGAGGCTAGGTTAACCCTGATTTATTGTATTTTCTATTTATACTCATTTTTTTTAGAAGATAATTCCCTGCTCTTTGTCATCAGCATGTAACTAAAAGGTGTTTTGAAGTAGGAAGTAGAACCCAAATAGCTTTGATTGAGGGCATCTTGCAGGGCAAAACTCACAAAGCAGATAAGAACTAGGCTATCCTCATTTTCATCCTTCAGGTTTTCCCATAGTTCCATGCAGAGAAGGGAGGGAATTCAGCCCAAGGAAACTCTGCAAGTTTCCTGCCCAAAAAACCAGTGAGCATTTATCTGCCAAAAAACAAGGCTTAAGAAACTAAATGCAGAATTTCAGTTCTTCTAGTAAGGGAACTTAGGGAGGCAATTAACATTAAGAAGTATTTAAAAACCCCACCACCACTTGTCCTTTTCTAAATTACTCAGCTCTCACACCTGTGGCTCAGGGTAAGAGAACTGAACACCAGAAATCATGTTTTTCTTCCTAGTTCTGGTTACATTTACAATTGAAATATAGACTTATTTGACAAAACTGAGCTAAAACCTTTGGGTTTCCTGTAATGTATTTGAGTTAGAAATGCAGGAACGTTGTATCTTCTTACAGCTAGAGTATAAAATCATGGGAAGAGGAGAACATTTAAACTAGATTTATCCCCTGTGGAGGGCTTTGTACGGAAATTAGAAGATGATCAAATCTCTGAATGGTAATTTAATAGCTAATTTAAAAGCCTCTCTCACTGAAATTATCAAGAAACCACAAGATACACAGTTATACATTACACAATGCATATTATAGCATAGGCATACACTAGTGAAAAAGGACTCCCAAAAACCAGTTTGAATTTCATACTAATTTAAATATATAACATTACATAAAATGTCAGGTGCATTTAATCATTTTTAAAGCAGGAATTAGCACAAAAGCAACCCATTGTTCTGGCTTTAGGCAGATTCTACCTAACTCAATACACCACTCTGAGAAGTAATTCCTCATTCAACACCCTGTCTGTTAAATTCACCTGCAAATAAATGAGTGTTGCACTGCAGCCAGAGACTTGGCAAATTTATCCAATTTGGGACTGAAATTTCTCAACCTTCACCTCCATCTCTTTAATATTGAGGGCTGTGGCTTTAATACCTCCAGTAATCCCAAATGCAGCAGGAGCTGAGCCCTAATCACTCACGTAGGAAAGTGTAAGGCTCCCTGCAGATCTGCACTAACACTGGTGCCTCGCATTCAGGCTTACACTGCCTCTCACCTTTTTTTTTGTCTCTTCTCTTACTTTTAGAATTTTTTTTGTTATGCTTCCTTTTATAATAATGTTCCTCATGCAGAGAGGTCAAGAAAAATCAGAACTATTAAACTGATTGCACCAAGCACAATAGAATTAAGTAGCACCCTGTTAAAATCTAGCAGGAATACATTTCCAGGTGCTCTCCTCTACATTAAAAAAGTAATTTCCTATTATTTATTAAATAATCACTGGCCATTTCTACACCATCTCCTCTTGGCTTAAAGGTGCAATCATGAAAATGAGGAGGTGTTTTTGATAGCACAACTGCACACAGAGAATGGATTTTTTTTTTTTTTTTTTTTTTTTTAAAGGGGGGGTATTGAACATTTTCTTTTT